>PNEQ01111898.1:0-35591 GCA_003012365.1 Medauroidea extradentata
GATTTTGTGCCTGTCAGTTGCAAAAATTTAGGCCTACATATTACCAAAATAAACGGCCATAAGACATAGGCCTACGTCTATTTCCCGGTCATTAAAGTGTACCTGTTTAATGATATGTGTAAATCAACAAAATGATTTAAAGCTAATCTGAACAATTAGGCCTATCCATGTTTGTTTAATACTTACGCTTTTTATTGATATATTATTTCCATTTAGGTTATGGGAGCACACATTTTGGCTATATAGTGTATAGTCACATGACTATAATAACACTGATATTTCGAAGGCAGGCCCTACAACAAAAGGTAAGTTTGTTTAATAGTCTACAACTGGAAACTTAAACTAGGCCTATGCGGCTTTATTATCTGATAGTGTAGAACCAAACTGAAGGCAACACGACAAATAATTGTAATAGTGCTTGCATGAATTATTATATTTATTATTTTAGTTTAAATATGTTTGCTTGCACTGTCATAAGCTCTTGCAACTTCTGTTTTGTTATAACCAAATAAGCTACTATTATTTAATATTTTTATATGTCAAGTAGAAAACATAAGTTGCCCATACACGTTTGTTTATGAAACCGAAAATACACTGTCCACTGTCGTCCTTGTAAATGCATGAAACTGTTATTTCCGCAATTAAAAATGTCAAATTTATCTTAACAGTCTAGAGTTCATTTTGGTAAGCACTTAGGACACAACCCCAATCTTCCAGAACACGGCCTCATTAGCACTGTAAAACTCCCTAGCATGGCCTTAAAAGGAACTTCACCGTTTTTAACTGTTTTACACTTTAAAATATATTTCTAATTTGGTATACTTCTTTGTTGCTTTAGTTAACCTTTAAATCATGTAAACAAACGATACAGCGAAAAGTTTATTATGAAAATACTTAATCACCTCACATAAAGAAAGTACACATTATTTGTAATACGGCATAAAATCAGTCTTGCAATTGTAAAATTTTCAGAGCAAACAAGTAAGAAGACTTACAGTAAGTCTTGAGCAGGCACAGAGCAAGATGCACATACAAATTTGTGTTTTACTACTCGCAAGCTATAATTTGCCATAAAAAAGCTGATACATTTTTCAATACTACTGCAAAGGTGAATGTTCAATATTAATTAATTTTTACGTTTTTGTTTTTGTTTTACACAATCTGTTGGTTGTATCATTTCGATGACATTTTAATAAAAGCAAGAAAAGCTGTGAGTTGTTTACAGATAAGTACAGCTGTTTAGCATTTGCTTCAAACTGTGGGAGTTGTCGTGTTATGCATGCTGCATTAGCTTAGGTCCTTGAGTATAGTTTACTAAATAACTTATTCACTCGCACATTCACTCTTCATATTCTTGCTTATATTAGCGATAATAATTAATACAAAATTCGTGTTTTGTAACAAAAACATTTAAGCATTTTACTTTATGAACTTGCTGTTGGTTTCTCTTTTTCCACCAAGCACGAGCGATTTTCTTTCTTGATGCTCTTCTGATACACGGTCGTACACGTAGCCTTGCATTTTCTTATGAATATCACCAACTTTTTTTTCTGCGACATTGTACATGGAAAACGAAGTGTTCAGTTCAACTCATTCACAGTACACGTACTTGTACTGGATTCTGCGTTTGTTGGCCAGAGTGTCGGCACTACGCCTCCACTTCGCAGCTCGAGGAAGGAACGGGTTATCAGCACAACAATCTCCGCGCGTATCATGTGTCCCCTTGCTTGCCATAGGACTCACAGTGGAAGAGGTATCTAACGACCATCCAAGAAAATATACAAATATTAAGCTAGTTTGACGCAATGCCCTTGTCGGGCCAGACAGCCTTAAGGGCGTTAGACCCGTAAAAATTCAAAATTTTATATTTGTGCCACACACTGTTCAACTTTTGCACATCAGATTACACGTTATTTCCCAAATAAAAAAAATTAGGCCCCATAGTTTTTGCATAATCACTCATCAAAGTTTCAAAATGGCCATTGCGATGTAGCCAAAATCAAAAAAAGTAATTAACGAATAAATTCAAAATTACAGGAACTGATAGTGTATGAATGCATTTTACGACATGGTTGACAGAAGTTAGTTTTGAAAATTGCAGTAGTACCCAAAAGTCAAAGTTATGCAAAAATTTACTCATTATCATCAATTTTTTAAAAATACAAAAAGCTATCGCTTTGTGTTCACAAAAATGTCTTGAAGTAGCCCACATCATTAAGAATCAATATGAATTATCTTGTTTCTGCAAGTTCATTATTTTTTATTATTTTGGCTACACCGCAACTGCCATTTTGTGACTTTGATAGGTCATAATGCTCAAACTATAGGACCTAATTTTTTTTTTATTTGGGGAAATGACATGTTATCTGATGTGTAAAAGTTGAACAGTGTTTGGCACAAATATAAAATTTTGCATTTTTACGGGTCCAACGTCCTTAAGACAGAAAGGGCGGCGGCTGATATAACAACTCGCACCCAGCCGTGCCACAACTAAGGTGCTACAAGTTTGAAATAAAACGTGATTTCTTATGGGAGACTTTGGCTCAGGGGAAAATTCTGCCGCTGTATGTGCTGCTAGTCTAACCAAATACGAAACCATAGCAAAATTAATTTTAACTAGGATTGTCACAGTAGTTTAAAATTAAAAACAAGCTATTTTGACTTTTAAATTACTAACTTAATGTAACTTTAAATTCACGAAAGCTCTGTGATTGGTCAGTTCACACCGCTTGCCGATAGCCCGATACCAGAGAAACAGGCGGGAGATACTGTCCCTTGCCAAAGTTTCAACACATATATTTCTAACCTGTAGTTGAATTAACCTTACTGCGACTCAACGTATGAGCAGTGAAACGACCTTTCTAGGAGTAACCATACATGACACAAATACCTTAACTCCGAACTATTTGTACAGAAAACATTCTGTCGTTAAAATTAGTTAGGCATAAGTATATTTCGCGGATTTACTCGTCGTCAGGTTGATTTTCAATAACTTAAGCTTCTAGACTGGACGAAAGATGTTTTACTCACAACTTTGGCGACTGCGAGTCACTAATAAATAAGGGGATAATCCATGGAGATAACACGCTTGTACAGTTAGAAGCCAATGGATAATCGATTGTAGGCAGTGCGTGTATAGTAAAACGTCCAAATTTGCACTTTACGGTTTTATACACGCCACTAAAACCAACTGACATACCAAACTGAAAACATTCAGAGAGTATAACAATATTGTAGGCTGTGATTTGACACATATAAAAATAACAAAATGTATAGTTTTGTATTTTTAAAATTTTTTTCGAAATTTCTAAATTTTCATTTCAAAATTAAGAATTTTTTATTTAATACAAAAATATTTTACTTTTTGTTTTACACATGTCAAATCATTAGCCTACAACATTGTTATACATTGTGATTTTTTTTTCAGTTTGGTATGTCAGTTGGTTTTAGTGGCGTGAATAAAACCATAAAGTGCAAATTTTGACGTTTACGACTCATTACGCAAAAACTATAAGAGATACAAAAATTTCCTAAGAGGAAGATTTAATAACACTTCATGTCTAAAATAAGAAACAAATATATGGTACAAATATAAAAATAAAAAAGACGTTGAAAACTGAGGAGAACCGCGCCCTTTACAAACAGTTGCAGTCCTCATTTTACCGGACGTCTAGTGACCCTACACTCACCAGTTCTTAGTACGTTGCTGGAATGAAATTTTCCTCCGTACGTACACGGACGTTACGACGACGTTTGTAGCATGTTGACGCACATACTATCCGCAGTTACGTATTAAGCTGGAACGCACTTGCCACTATCTTGCTGCAGCGTCCAATTCGCAAAATGCACTCACGACAGGGACTCGGAACGTATTTGCGCTTACGTACCCGATCTACTTGGCCACTGCGACAGATATCTGCCCGTGGATTCAACGTATTTGTTGGAAACATGTACATGGATGTACAATCAGTTCACAAGGCTCCCACAAAAGCTAACCGTATTTAATTTCTGGTGTCTTACCTCAGGGTGCTCCCTTATTTTCCAAACAGACGACGATCATCAACCACACATCAGACACCCGTCAGCTGGTGAAAGTATTGTCAACCATTCCTCTTTTCCACTTACTTTACCCACTAATAAATATAACACGAGTTAACAGCCTCGGGTAGCTATAGGCCTACGTATTGTTAAATCTTACATTCCTTGCGAACATTAGTGTGTATAAAATTAGTTTGGCTAAACTCACTATAGCGAAACATTTTACATTGTTAAGGTATTCAGCGTCTCGAATTCCAAGGAATCGCCGAGTGAGGTGGCACACTGGTGAAACAATGGACTCACATTCTGAAGGACCCAAGTTCGATTCCAGGTCCAGCCATGGTTTTCCTAACCATAGTGGTTTCTTGACACAGGCCTTGGCCGCTTCCCTTCCTGTTTCTATCTCTAACTATCTCTAATGACTGCGCTGTTGACGAGACGTTACGTCCTGCTATTTCTTAAAAATAAATATCGTAATTAGGCTCAGGAGACCGCACCCTGCGACAAGGATTATCCCAGTATGGTTTCAGCCATGATTAGAGATTATGGTTTATCGCAGGGAAACTTGACTGTTTGCTGGATTTCAACACACGTTCAGCTTACCAGAAGATACTGGCTTTATCTTGTATTTGGAGCTGTTACCCTATTTGACTGAGTCGATTAAAATGCCGATATTGTGATATTTGATGCATGTTATTGTCCTGCAGATAGCTACCTTGTGTCAGACGTACATCACCCAATAATATATGTTACAAGACGCTACAGTGTTTTCAAGGGTATGTTGGCACAACACATTTTCGCGATACACCATCATCTCTAGCCATGATATAACGGGCTGGGGAAGCAGCGCACGGTCAACCCCCAACTTGGAGGATCAGAGATAAATGCGGGGTGACATTAAATGAAACACTACAGATGGAGCAGCGACGGAATGCAGGAGTGAGGGAAAGCGGGAGTGCTCCGAGAAAACCCGCCGACAAATGGTAACGTCCGCCATGTTTCCGGCATGCGAAAAAACCAGGACCATCACCGTCGGGGATCGAACCCGGATCACCTTTGTGGGAGGAGAATGGTCTGGCCACTCGGCTGCAGTGGTCCCTGCTACTGTATCTTATGGTACGATTATCCCCAGTTTACTGATCAAATACGTTCATCTCTGGCCTGATTTATTGAAGCCTCTAAGGTCCGTTTACTACGGCTTATATTCACGATAAAGACAGCAATTTTTTTACGCTTACATGTATTCATCAACCACGTGTAACTATAAAATTGCCATGTGTATAATAGGTAGTGTATCCCCTCCCTCTTTCTTTCTTTGATACATGACTGTAAAATTTACCTTAATAAAACCTTACTTCACGAAAATGTTAGCTTTTCAAGTATTAAAATACGATGCCCTCCCAGTAGCACAATCATAAAAAATTAATCTTCCAACTAAAAAAAAGTTTTTACGGTTAATCGAACAATGATTTCTTTTCCCCGAAATCATGATGGCATTGAAACATCTGACAGGAACCAGTTTCTGACGTAGCAGCCAGAGCATTATGATTGATGGTCCTATGACGGGGAAAAATTATGTCCGTGTGATAAGTTACGATAAAAAGAGAAGTTGTAAGTAAATACTCACACAACGTTGAACTTCGCCTAGCGCTCACATTATTCAGCGAGCAGTCACCGCTTCCCTCCGGGCCACAGAAAAATCACCATAAATTAGACATTTAGATAGCTCTGCTTGATACAACACGGCAGTTCGTGAATATTCTCTAGCCAGAGGCGCGAATTGTTTTATGTATAACTGGTTCACTGCTGACCGGCACTTTTGAAAATCCTTCTGCTTTCCCCTTTCAACTACAGCGCTGCCTTTCTCCGGCCCGCCTATGTGCGATAAGAAGACTGGCAGAGTTTTAGAAGTTAGTCCTGCTCAATTTGAGGCTTCTCGGGAACTGGCGAAATGTAGATTTAACCATTTTTTTCATTACACATATTCTTGTAAGTCGTTAATTTTATTTCAGTAACAATTTATACAAAATCTCCAGATTTGACTGTTTATTTCTTTAGTTACTACATTTTTGTCGGGATTAGAGGCTAATTTTGAATTTAATAAAAAAAAATGTAATGCTTTATCTACATTAAGTCAACTGGGTTTAATAATATCAATTCTTCCTTGTGGTTATATTTAGATAGGTATTTAGAAAGGCCACTGAACCTTACGTATGTGAGAATTTCTTTGTGGTTGATTATCGGCTATCCCACGAAATCGTTCACTTTTCGGACAGTTATGCTGGCATACTTCTCTGCCGTCCATCATGCATCACTACTTGCTCTTAAGGGATTTTGTATACTGTTAACATAGTTTCACCTTCATTCGATCATTGAATGAGCTAAAAAAGAATTGTTTTACAAAACTAATCTATTATCCACAGTTTATGAAATATCGTTTGCATATCTGTCAAAGAAGTGCACTCGCTCGTGGGATATTCTTAAAATACGGCATTTTATTCGTTCCTATAAATCAGAAATATTTATGTACGTGGTATTCCGAGAAAATATTTGTCGTTTGTTGCGTACAGTAAAACTATAGCGATGTCGATGAAAATCCATTTCTAACACGGAGCGCTACGGAAAATCTTTACGTCAGCTCAAAGGTTCGCAAGTAGTGGCGATAGATGACGTGATGCGCGTGCCAGTATCACCCTTAGTAACAGCTACTTTGGTTTGCAATAACATCATAACACAGCGGTGGCAACAATAGTATGAGACAGGCGGCAGCTTGTGATGCATGGGTCACATAACAATTAAGTCAAAACTTTAACTAAAAATAAACTATTTTAGACGCCACAAATTTAAATACATTTTAAACAGAGAGTTAAAACGAGTGATCAACATGAATTTATTATATAACAATACGACACAGAACGAACTGTACCAGACCAAATAATACACCACAGTAAATTATTTGACACAAACACTGATGTGCACGTAACAGTTTTTTCCTTGAAATTGCATCAAGCTGTGAGAAAAGATTGGTTTTAGAGTTTGATTGATGACACAAGATAGGAATCCACTAATCGTTAAAATAATTGTAAAAGAGCCATACGACATTATTCGTAAGTAAACAACACTTTTACTTAGGCGGTTTTTAATTAAGTAACTGGTCACACGACTCAATTTAATACAACTTAGTGAAATCATGCCATTATTGGTACTACAGTACGATAAAGATAAAGAAAGTAGTAGTCGACAAGTGAGGTCCGTAAAGGAATCTGTCATAGTTTACGCGTGAAGCGAGAGAAAAAAAAAAAACGAAACCAGAGTGGACAGACTGAGGAACGAACCTGTGTCCTCCAGAGAGTGCTATGTTTCACCACCGCACCACTTTGATCTGTTGGTATATTCAGTCACTCACTTAACTATGAGTTGTCCGTGGATACATTAGACTGGTGGGGGACGGTAAGAGGCGCGAAATGAATCCTCCAGTAATACAACTATGTTTCCTCAACACAACTGCGACATGCTCAAACGCATAGTCGGATGCAACACCGCTCGCTTCGGAACACTACCAGACTTAGCCAGGAAAGTCTCGTTTGTCCCGGGAGTAGTGCGGCCTAGTATTTTACTGCAAGCTCCATCCAAACATTCAAATCTTGTCTGCACACACATGTTTACAACACAGATCAATGTGTCACGGCTGCGTTCCCACCAGGTCCGCTGAGGAATGCACCGCATATCGCCCAAGACGCTCTTCTTCTCCCGCACGCACATGTAAATGGCAAGCCCGGAACGTGCGTGCTCGTCGCGGCAGTTTCCTACGCGGAAGCGGCGGGGCGTATCCCCCTACATGGAGCACGAGGAATGTCGCATGGCGCGCGCCATCTGTATTCGCGCCACGCGACCATCGTGGACGTCCATAGATCTGAGGGCCGTCACACGATTCTGCCTTCTCGGTCTGCACCTCCAGTAGGACTCGGTCGCATCTCAGTCGTCGCAGTTACATTTGATTCTTGATCGCGTACTACGTGCTGGGACAGACGGATTTCCATCTTCTCGTGCAGTGTCCCCGGCATTGCCTCAGGAATTTACAATGAATTACTATACGCAGAGAGCACGTTTGGTTTTACAACAGATCCTTGCTTTTATACAGACATATTTTCTGTACTTTACCTGCGATAAGACTACACATATAAATGTTAAAATAATGTTATTAATAACGAATCACGTTTTTTTTAGTAAACAACGAGTCTATCTTAAAAAAATTGTTGAGTTGGCTTTGGGCTCATGCAGTGGATTGTGCCGATACAGGCAAAACTGTTACCAAGGTGTAGTATTCAGTTCGTAAGTGGGTTTAGTTAAATATTGGCTTTAACAGTTCTTCTACGCTTTAGACTATCCCTCACTATTATCCGCTTTAGTAGTGTACTTAAATGTTTGAGACATCCTTGAGCTATTCTCATAAAGTTTGCAACACTTCATCCTAGAGTAAATCAGGTAAAGTTTGCAACAATTATGAACAAGGAACAAACTGTTACGAAAAGAAAGGACCAGTCATGAATAACATGAATAAGTGATGATCTGCTCTCTTATAGGAACTCGCCTAATTGTGTTGGTCGCACTAATAACTGATGTACCTGTTTTAAAAATACTATGGTCCACATAAAGGGAGGACCCAGTTTTAGGATTTTTTTTTTGGGGGGGGGGTTCCTTAAAAAGTAGGTATGCCTACATCCCGAGTCAAAGAAGGAAGATACGGGTGTTTCTTTTTAGTTTTTAAAATGCAAAATGGTGTTGTTTAAGGACTTTTCTAAACAAAACATTGCATATACAATTTTAAAATCTGTCCAGATAACAATATACTTGAATACTTTTTTCTGAGTTTATGAGTCCAATCAAAGTGGTTAGTAGCAACATTTCCAGCATGAGCGCTGAGGTAAGCTGGCGACAGCTCGACTAACATAGTTTTTTTCTTTCAACCTTGCACGTCTCCAACTGGCGGATCAATCAAACTTGGACCAAGTGAATTCACTGGAAGTTTGGACAGAACCATTGGTTAACGTGCGAAATGGGGCCACTGATGTAATCCACAAGCTTTCACCACTTCGACGGCTCGCTTTTCACCGATTCGAAGTATTTCTGTTGTATTCACGTTCAGAGCACGGCGACCAATGTGACAATGGTTCGGCCGAACGTTGCTGCCACTGAAGGTTATCGTCGTCTGCTAACGCGCGTGAACGCTTGGTCGGTGGTGCAACGGTAACATGTTGGACTCGCACTCGGGAGGACCCGGCTTTGATCCCCGGCTCCAACCATCCTGATTTCAGTATTCCATGGCTTCCCGAAGCCGCTCTAGACGAATGCTGGGTTTGTTCCTCAACAAAGGCCATGGCCGACTTCTCTCCCGGCTCCTGTCATTGTAATAATTTGTACCGTCTCTAATGACTTTGCTGTCGACGAGACGTAAAGACCACGTACATTAGACTACCTTATCTAAAACACGTGACTTCAGCGTCAGATATGGGCTTCATGTTAGGGATGTATTCAAGCAGAACGCCTCCAGACTTGGGAATAAGATACGTCCGAACAGAGCCATGAACCTACACAACTATCCTAGCACTTAACAAGACAACGAATTGTCCAGCAGCGTGGTTTTATTTGTTGTCTCTAAGGCGTATCCTTCACGGCGAACAGAAAATGTTATAACATTTTTTAAAAATAGCAGCTAATCAACGATAATTATATTCGGCTACCAGGTATCAACAGACTATAAGTGCTTTACCAAGACACGGCACGCAATAACGCTGAAACTGACTAATCAAGCCCCATGGACGAAACTCCGCTTTGCGTTCACTACAATGCTAAAGTACTGTGTTTACGGTTATTTTCAGTCACACATTTCAATCCACATAGAGCTGGTTGTAAGTTTGAAATATTTTAGGTATAACATTTATTATAATATATTGATTACCTGGGAGTAACAACGAAAGAGAGGGTGCCACCGCTTTTGTTACAATTATTTCATTTTCGTATAATAAATTAAGGTTGTAACAAATTATCATCAATAGCTCTTAATGGAAAAATTATATTTAACTATTAAATGCGTATTGTTGTATTAAATTGGCACTAAGATTTATTTTGTCTTTATTACGAGGCGAGAGATAACTATTACATTAAATTATAAATGTGATTAATTATTATTTTACAAACACGCTTTAATATTTCAAATGCAATGTGCGTAATAACAGGTAATGCAATTAGCTAAGTCTCTGTTAAAATAGTTTCTAATAAACCTTGCTAAATTTAGAATCAGGAAGACATTAAGAAAAATTGGCGTTATTAGTGATACGGACTCGAATAATAGAAATTGGTGGTTTATTCCAAGGTAAATATTTTAAAATGTTGGCAAATTACCCCTACCATTGTCTGACGAAAACCTATTTTCAGGAAGGCTGAAACGTAGCTTGAATACTAAGAATTTTCAACTGGTTGACTAACAACTTAAGTTTGGTTAATACTAAAGGTTGTCCATAGGTCCTCATTACAAAATTCAGTGCAAACGTATAAAATAGTAATATTATATTTCATATTTAGAAATAAAACAACAGAAGCATTAGCTAACATTATAATTTCACGTGGTTACATTAACAAAAAAATTCAAAGTCTGGTGCATACAGACGATGAGCTATGTAATGTACGTGTCAATATAGTCAGATTTTGACAGTTCCCAACCAAGATTCATTACAGACGTCCTTAAAGTTAACCCTATATTTTTTTTTTAAATCTCCGGCGTTTTTGGAAGTCACTATAGGAAAATTAGAACAGAGCCATCATAGGTAATTATTTTGTTGCCAATTTTCCCTGCAAACATTTTGCCAGAGTGATGCATCAGATAATTAACGCTAATCTAAAGTGCCATATCCAAACGTTTTAAATAACTTTGCGCCGCAGAAGACTGTACAACTAGGGCAAAATATTTGATGGCAAATTTTGTCAAAACTGTTCTGTAATATATATTGTTTCTATAGCGGCTTCTAGAAACCTGTCAATTTTATTTATTTATTTAGCATTTATATGTATGTACCAAGACGTCTTAGAAGAAATATTTCTTGATGAAAGAGAACTGTCAAAACTTGGCCAACTAAAATAAGACAGACTAGGTAAAGTAAAACAGCTACTCTGAGATGACGTAACCAATGCAGACGAAGATACGGCAATCGCAGGGCGAGGAAAATGCAGCTGCATCTCAGCATCTCGCTGGCGCCAACAACGAGCAATGTGCTAAATATCGGCTAAAGGTTAGGACAAGCGCCAAGTTACGTCACTGTCGACAACCTCATTCAACCGCTGTCTTTCCTTTCCATCGCGCCGTGCAGGGCTCGCGATCCTCTCCTCTGACACACACTTATAACTGGCTGGCTTCTCTATACAGCACCGCTACAGTTAAGAGTCTATTTCTCCCGTGTCCACAGCTAAGTATACTTACCACGTGTCTACAGCTACAGTCTTATTCTCATGTATGTATAGCTACAGTCTACTTCCCACGTGTCCACAGCTACAATCTATTACTCACGTATAAACAGCTATAATCTATTACGTGTCCACATCTACAATCTATTACGTGTCCACAGCTACAATATATTATGTGTCCACAGCTACATTCTATATTCTATTACTCATGTGTCCACGGCTACAATCTACTTCACACGTGTATACAGCTACAGTCTACTTCCCACGTGTCCACATCTACAATCTATTACGTGTCCACAGCTACAATATATTATGTGTCCACAGCTACATTCTATATTCTATTACTCATGTGTCCATGGCTACAATCTACTTCACATGTGTGTACAGCTACAGTCTACTTCCCACGAGTCCACAGCTACAATCTATTACGAGTCCACAGCTACAATCTATTACTCACGTATAAACAGATATAATCTATTACGTGTCCACATCTACAATCTATTACGTGTCCACAGCTACAATATATTATGTGTCCACAGCTACATTCTATATTCTATTACTCATGTGTCCACGGCTACAATCTACTTCACACGTGTGTACAGCTACAGTCTACTTCCCACGTGTCCACAGCTACAATCTATTACTCACGTATCGACAGCTACAATCTATTACGTGTCCACAGCTACAATCTATTACGTGTCCACAGCTACAGTCTATTATGTGTCCACAGCTACATTCTATATTCTATTACTCATGTGTCCACAGCTACAATTTACTTCACACGTGTGTACAGCTACAGTCTACTTCCCACGTGTCCATAACTACAGTCTATTTCCCACGTATATAAAACTACAGTACATATGTTTTCACGTGTCTACAGCTGCAGCATATTTCTCACGTGTTTATGCTAAACGTTCTCACCATGTCTCGGGACATTGTCTGACAGAACCTTTTTCGACGCACTAATCGTATCTCCCTTAACTCTTCTTCCCCCCCCCCCCCCTAAACATCTAGATTTCGGGAAAACTGTATTTTACGGGAGTTGCTTAGAAAGTCTACCAAACAATGCTGACAACTCAATAAAAATCTGGAGAAGAAAATCGCGAATCAAACATTTATATTTATTAATTACTATTTTTAATTAAAAAACAGCTCCTTACAAATTACAAAATTTTGTGAAGGAAGAGATTTATGTCAGTGAAGTGTTGAGGACTTGTGAGATGTGATATGATGTAGTATGCAGCAGCGATGAAATGAAAGAACGAGGGAAACAGAAGTACCCCGAGAAAACCCGTCCACCAACAGCAAAGTCTACCATGTTTCCCACATGTGAAATAGGAAAGCGAATCTGCTGGGTATCTGATCCAGATCACCTTGGTGGGAAGCGTATGGTCCGACTACAACACTTTTGTAATCTCCCAAACAACAAAATACTCTGTACATTTTCCAGTAAACTGTACACACAACTGAAATAAAATGGAAGCTACAGCATCAAGAAATATTCCACCGTTCAAATGTAACGGACGACAGACAATCACGGTGAGCAGCCACGTCGAAAATTGAACACAGAACCCATTAGAGCGGGCAACCGACAAAAATTGTTGCTGCGTAATCAAGGCGCTGAAGGTTATGATTTTGGCGGGATCACTCAAAACACTCCATACTCATATATTACATCGACTATAACTTACAGCAATGCCGAAGATGTTTATAGTAATGTTGTTACCGCGCCTGACTCTCTGACCATCCTGATTTATGCTTTCCATGGTTCTCCGAAATAGCTCAGGGCGAATGCTGGGATGTTTCCTGAACAAAGACCATGACCGATTCCTCTTCAGTTCCTGTAATTATGTCGTCTTGTGTGCCACCTTCTCAAATGACCTAGCTGTGAACGAGACGTAAAACCCATGCACCTTGTTATCCTCATGCCACATAAATGTCCATGCATCCTAATACAACTCCTGAATGGCATACACAACAGGGCTGTATTTAGGATCTGTGGGCACCTAGGCTGAGCCTGTAGTCGGCCTCTCCCTTCCTCCCCAACCCCATCATATTATATATAGGTGTGTATATATATATATATATATATATATATATATATATATATATATATATATATGTATTTTTTTTGTAGAAGTCTTCCCTGTAAAATTATTTTGTGGTGGCCACAATGTTTTAGCGGTGTCAACAAAATGTTTTTATGGTGACCACAAAATAAATTTTCAGGGTAAATACGCACAAAATGGTTTGTAGATGTCATGAAATACTCTTTCTTCCCCGCGTATCCAAACAAAATCATGTTTCCTTTAAGTCTGTTCAAAAGTAAAATTTATTTTTGCTATTAATTTATTAATTTTTCCGGTGTAGCTTATATAGCCTGTACGTATATACGGTCCTGGTAGACGAACAACTTTGTTAAAACATTAGCGGAAGAAGGGTGGACAGACACAACTGCCTAGAAGGGAAGGGGTGGGGCTGCGAGCCGCCAGCGAGATCCCGGAACGAACCTGGGGGAAACTCGAGGAATCGTGACCTGTCGGCGCGCAGCAATTTCTCGCGGGTAGGTAAGATACACCTGCGTGTGTGCTGTTTCTTCGCAGATCTCGCGTCACGACGCGGTGCTGGGGGTCCGCCCGCAACGAGGCGGTTATAAGCCCGCAAGCATTACCGGCTCGTCCTGGGAGAGCCCCCGCGTTGTTGTACCCCGCCCTGTGCCCCCTCCACACTGGCGTCACACCCGAGCGTGATCTTTCACTTGACCGTGACGCGACGGGACACAACCGGACAATACCGCTGCTTTCTCGCTGATCACCGGCTAGGCGCGACACTACAATATCGACGTGCAGCACTGAACACAGCAGGTTCCTGTCCTAAACATCTGACACACTAATCTGTCAACAGCAGCGATGTGAACACGAACAACGTCCGCGTGGCCATACACGTCAGAAGCTAAGTTGCATGGGCTTTACATCTCGTCGACGAGGTCATTACAGACACGACTTACTATGACAGGAACTGGGAGAGGAATCGGCCATGGCCTTTGTTGTGTCCGCCTGCCCAGGGGCGTACCTAGGTTGAGGGGGGGCTTCCGGGCTGAAGGGTCTCCCCCCCCCCCCAAAAAAAAAGAATCGTGTTCATTATTATGTAGCCAAAGTACGTCTGGTCGCATCAAGGAAACTGAAGTTTGTTCTATGATGATCCAAGTAAACAACCGCACTTTTGAGATGGCTGGTATTTTTTACAGTATACAAAATCATATAACCCCTCCCCCTTCCAAACGCAAAAAAAGTTTTGCAAATCCGCCATTGCGGCCTGCCCAAGCTGCCGAGCCTCGTGCTGAACTACGGCGGTTGTAAGATTATTTAAAAAGAAACTGCTCAACGCACATCTGATTAGGAATGCCATGCAAATAACGTTACATGCATGCATACCCAATTCAGGTTTACCACTATCCATTAAATAATATTTTATATCTGGCGAAAAAGGGTGGTTTTGTGGTCCTTTTATGGTATGAATACCTTGACGCAGCATATTTTTTAAAAGGTAGAGGCGTGTACAATACACCTTTAACATTACACAATAAAATGATAGTGCAACCACTCATTTGTCTCACAGAAGCAAGTGCAGAAAGACTGCACGCCAGTTCAGTGACGTGTGCCTAAGGGCGAGGGGAAGCGTGATGCTCGTGTTGTATTGTCCTTACAGAGTGGCCATTCATTGCAACCGAGAAAATTCCCTGGATTTTCCCTCAATTTCCTGACAGAAAACCAAAAGTTTCCTTGATTTTCCAAAGAATGAAAACAACTTTTTGGCTATTTATTCAACACATTTTCCAATAAAAGTAAAGATTTCAAGTCCTTTCTAACACCTTTATGTTGTCCAGCCTCTGAACTTGACAATGAAGTGTATCACCTCCATATAAAGTTTTTTTTAAATAAAAAATGCAACAATGCTCTTGAAACTCCAGTACGTTCTATCCTATTATTCAAATGAAAGATCACAAATGATGTGGCAAGAAAATTCCTTGAAATTTCTTAGGCGAACCAAAATTCCACTGAAATTTCTCTGATATTTCCTGGTGGACACAATTTCCATAATAATTCCAGGTTTTCCAGGTGGGTGACAATCATAATAACGCTTCCACACTTCCAAGGTCTCAAACGCGCAATATATGCCAACCAGGCGGACACCTTAAGGAAATATCCCAGCATTCGCCTGGAGCGATTACGGGAAACCACAAAAAAAATCAGGATGGCCGGAGCCGGTGTTCGAACCCGGGTCCTCTCGAATACAATTGCAACGTTTACCGTTGCACCATCTCGTTCGGTCACATGTGTCAGAAACCGACCACTAGGCGTCAACAAATTTGAACCACCGCCAGTGGAGAAGACGTCACCATTCCTGCTTGGCAAAATAGAGTGTACGACTAAATAACCACAAATAGGTACACGACCGCACCCTATGTACAAAATTAGTTCCATTATCGACTTTCATTCCTAGGTGCGACGGTTTTTGAAAACAGGAGCTAGTTAGAGGCGGATGGCACATGGCATGCTCGGACAAATACTCCCGCGACCTTGACCCGGTCCACGTGGCACCTGGTCGCCAACATGCACACGCACCTGTGGACACCCTCACTGTATACACTCTTGTCGGCTGCCCTGACGACAGGCGGGCGCAGGTGCATCGGAGCTTACCAAAGTGTGTTTATAACATTACAGGTCATTCGGAATAAAGTGAGCACTAAAAATTTAAACTTTTAAAAATATCACTAGCCGTTACTGTATATAATTCAACATTAAGGGGCCCGCCTCGTTGCCATAAAATCACACTGCAGCGTGTTTGAAGAAAAAGTTTTACACCGAAACTAATACAAGTGTGTTCACGCCGTTTCTCTACGAAAAGAACACACACTTCAGACGACTGCCCTTAAGTACTTTCAAGACAACACACGTATTAGTAATCCCCTTTTAGGGCACGTCAAAATGGGTTTAACGGGATTTTCAGTCTGCTATAGCGGAAAATACACTAGCCGAATACATGTGAAACCACTTAAGGGTAGTGCATTGGACTTTAGTAAAGTGATTTCGTAAATAAAACAATGGTGTCACCACTTAAAGTCCCATAGGAAATTAGTTTTTACGCGAAGACTGCACGCCTTAAGCGTAGAGGCGACGCACCGTTGTATGGCCCATACGACGTCGCCCTTAGCACCATACCTCACTCACACAAACACATGTGTCACGAGACGGGCCCCTTAACTATAGTTGCCTTACTGCCTGTATGGTTGGTAGCGAAATTACGCAATATATTTCTGTGTTTTTTTTCCCTATTTAAATACAACAACGCAGAAACAAAGTCAACCCAAATCGACATAATTGTACATTAAATAATTAATTAACTTACTTTTATTAAACTGTATCGATTCCTACCGATTGCACAATATATCTTAACATGCGCAAACAATAAGTGACGTGTTCAGAGAGGTTAAACATTTCCCGTCGTTAGACGTTACGCGCTGAAATATACGAATTGACTGAAAATAGAACTTTAGCAGGGCTTTTTCGAGTGCTCCCTTTTTCGCGAACCACCTTTACGCAAGGTTTGTGGTAACATGGTATTTCCAAAAAAAAAAAAAAAAAAATGCTTAGTTAAGGCTGCCGTCTACGTCACGCTTCAAGTGCGTATGTTAGTAAACAGGATTTTGCTACGAAACAATTCCACGTATGTCCGTTGTGCCAAGGCACAAAAAGAAAACACTTCAGACACGGACGTAATGTCATTATTAAGACACCATGCTCATAAAAAAACTGTGTTTCGAAGCATTCTAACATGGCCAGAAACGGCCTCTTCAGACTGTTGTAGTTCGAAATATACTACCGGATGTATGTGAAACTAAGATTGTGATATGCACTGAACATTTCTTCATACTTTTCACCAATATAAATATATGATCACCACTTAGTGTACCATAGTAAAAACTGTCCAGCAGGAACCTCGCACGCTATTTCAGGGCTTGGCTCGTTGATGCGATGTGGCATTTGATGCGCGTTTCAAGGTCGTCCTTATGTCTTCGTCATTACTGAACCTCTGGCGCGCAGGTAGGCGGTGCCCTTAAGAGAAGTTCATTATGTAAGGGAAATCAGCAAATAAGCTTTCATGTGTACTCTTTTTTTCTTACATACTAGCTAAGTGTTCCTGACAGTAATTTTTACAGGGAATAAACTATATGTAGGCCTATATGTATGACTAGATATTTAGGTTTTCCATTCGTAGGTCAATGAATAATAAAAAATAACTAATTCGTATCAAATTAATGTACATTTAACGAGAGAAAATTTAAAAAAAAAAATAGTAGATTTATGCATGTTGGCTACCAGCAGTTTTCTGTGATCATATGATGAACACGTCACGAAGAGAAAGTAATTAGAACATAACGAAGGTGTTCGTGGTCTGAACTAAGCATCCGAAGACTGTTTCGTGCACAGACGAAACATGCCACCTTTGATCAACGAACTCGTCAAAGTAGTGGAGTCAACCACGAAGCATGTTCTTAACTGGTCCCAAGGTCCTATAGTAACTGCTACAGAGGAAAAATAAACATACAGTTCCAGTAACAAAGTCAGTTTGTATAACACATCTCAAAACTCACGGTGCTGACTACCATAGTGTAGTCGATTGGGCGTCGGTCGACGGTGCGAGAGGTCCTAGGTTCGAATCCTGGCTATGGGATGGTTGCAAGGGCGTCATTTAGGGGGGGGGCAGGGGGAGACAAATGCCCTCCCCTAGAGTCAGAATTTTATATGCATAAAATATATTTCCTATATTTTGTTATTTACGTAACGCTAACTTAAGCACATAGAACTGAAGTTTTATTATTAAATATTCTAAATTATGCATGCTTAATTAATAAAAACGATGCAACAAGGTCACTGTCGCCGAAAAATTTTTTTGCCCTCCTCCCCCCCCCCCCCAAGAAAAAACTAAAATGACGCCGCTGGATGGCTGTTGTGTCGTCCATTAATCTCATTTCATCTTTATCGGCTCTTAAGGTGGGACATCAGTCGCCATATTGGATTAATTGATCACTTTTTTCTTAATTCTGAGACGGAAAGTGTAAAATTTGTGATTGTAGCGGGAATTCTATTTACCTTGCGTTTCAGAACAAGTATAGTAGCTAAGTTTGTAACGTATATTTAGGCCGCTATCAGGCATACAAATTAAAGCCCGGTTTCACAACCTCTTAAGCATTTAACAGTTGTTAAAGAGGATTAACAGAAGTTAAATGCTTAACAGCGGTATAGGTGAGACCGGGCAAACGAATATAAAATAAATTGTTTGACTGATTGTAGCCTAAATATACGTTAAAAGTTCAACCTGAGAGTTGTGTTGTCAGACATGTCGCCTATGTTTTCCAATACATACAATAAAAGAACCGAACAAAAATGTGCACACCCAAATAATAAAAATTAAATAAAAATACCGAAAAATAACGAGAGCACACTCACTGTTACGTGTAATGTAGGTCTTACACACCCCTCGAGAGTTATATGAGTCTATAAACTTTTTTCCTCCCACAGAAACGGGGAAGGCGAAAAGCCGACTCCAATACGTGCGTTAAAAATCGCTTCTGGTGCTAAACTAGCATGTAGTGATATCATAGAAAGTGTTTTCCAGGAGAACTTGCCTATTATTTTATTCTTGAAAAGTACGTGTTGAAGTCCACAGCAGGACTCTATCATTTTGTTTTACGATTATGGCTGGTATTTTTCCAGCTACAGTAAAGTCGAAAAGTCGTTTTTACCACTTTAGAGGCACTATAGATCATGTTTTTAATAAGCTGACGGTATTCTGAAAACAATAGAGAGACAGTTTGAAGTGTGTGTCTTATTTTCGTGGATAAATACATTTGGAACATGTTTAATAGCTATACATAAAAAAAAGCTTTTCGTACCACGCTACAGCACAGATTACACACCAAGTCCAACTAACTCTTAAGAGGCTTATGCACCTGACGCATGAACGGTGTTGTAGTGTGCCGCGCCTTTTCTATTCTATGCGAAGCTCCTTAATTTATTCACAATATGTTTTTCCACGAAAAGAACACACAGTTCAAACTATGCTTCTATCATTTTAAAAATGCAATACGCTTATTATAAACGTGTTTGTAGGTCCCATCAAAATGACTAAAAACGGTTTTTTTAGACTGCCGTAACTGGAAAAATACCACCTGGATTCGTAAAACTCAACGTTAGAAGCGTGCGTTGGTCTTTACTACAAACTTTCCTCTAATAATATTCTAGGGTCGTCGCTTTAAGTCCCATAGGAAAAAGACTAGTAGGAAAACACTGCACGCCAGTTTGGCGCGTCGCGAATAGAAGCGATGTTGTTACCGTCGAGTGTGGAAAGCTGAACCTTATCGCTTCACTGTCTCCGCGCATCAAACGCGGAAAATTACATCCGGTACATAGCCGTCTTAATGGAAATAATTTCCCCGCTGAATGGAACTAAACCGCGTGAGCCAGTAGGGAAGCAATGCACTGGCGTTGGATGAGATCCTGCAACAACGTGGTTCCCACGAAGCCTGGCCGAGTGACAGCACCTAGGAGAAGGAAAGTAAGCAGTTCGAGGACAAGGCAGCCTGACACGACTATCAGCACACCGCCAATCACAGCGTCCTAGAATGCGGAGAAGACACGACTCTCCTCGTTTACACAGGCAACAATTGGCGATGAACACACTGCTGGAAAAATGTGTGGAGTTTCGAGTGATTTGTGGAATTTCGCGTGGCATGAATAGCTGTGTGGAGTTTGTGTAGAATACTTAATAAAAAAAAGCTAAGGAAACATTTATATATAGACTGATTTTTTATAATTAATACATATTATTTAATGCATACGAATATTTATGAATTATGTCTGAAAGCTAAAATGCAGGCAGGTGTAACTAAAATTATATTTTGAATTAAACAATAACATCTTTGTTTTATTTGACATATCCCTTTAAGGAAAAACATTACGGTGAGCTGCTCATCTTGTCAAGTTGTCAGTGTGGCATGTATGTAAAACAAGGCCATACTAATCTGTTGAACTTTTCTCTGTGTGTATGCGTAATTGTGTGGAATTTATATGTGGTTTCTGTGGGTTTTGGGATGGTTGATCTGACAACGCTGGTTGAACACGATGCATCCAGTTTAGTACCCAAAGGATGCTGCTCGATGTGTCTCCGCATTCAGAGATGCACGATAGTATAGAGTTACGCCAAGAAATTTTCTCCTCCATTTCCTGTTGCAGAAAAGGCGTGGTAGACAATCTTCCACGATGCTCATCTCAATGACAACTAATTATAATTGCGGACATTTTAAAATAATTTTAATACCACTGAATTTCACTTTGCCACGTGTTGAAACTAGAATGATGTATGTCGATTCTTTATTTAGTTCTATCGTATCGAAAGTACAACAGTAGAGTAAAACATTTTGTTAATATTTTTGCGCAATTTCATTCATTCGTAAAAATAAATCTTTGTATGTAATAATAATGCATTACTCAAAATTGCCATAGAAGCTTCAATAAACTTTAGTTTTGTTCACTAGAGTTATGATTTCACCAGAGATAAGTAAATATAGCGCAGCGGGGTAGCGACAGGGTAGAGACGCCCACTAAAGTTGCTTGTAGGCAGGGCTAAGATGGACGTCATTGCGACAAAAATTAAAACATATGTAAATAACGAAAATACACCAATGAAACTTCTACAGGTGATTCGAATACAGATAAATGTAAAATGTACGAAATTTCAAAAGGGATTGAATAAATGATTTACGTATTGTTGAGGATACAATAAGTCATAGTGTCAGTTCGTCACTGATTGGCTGCGAGATGTATCAATAGAGAAGGGGAAGCTTTGTCGGTATATGTTAGTTTAATAGTCAATGACAGCGACTTCTGTACTGTGGCGGGACTGAAACCCTACGTCACCGTTAAACGCAACGGATTGTTTGTTTATTTATTTGAACTCCCGCCACTATAATTAGTAACTTTAATCACTAACACTACCCGTTGCCGTGAAGGGTTATACCAATAGCAACGAATAAACGAACAGAGGAAACGTTTCAAGCATATATAGGCAATTTTGTAATATCCCCAGCGGCGTCATTTCAGGTTTTTCTTGGAAAGGGGGGGGGGAGGGGGTTTCGGTGACAGTGACCTTGTTGCATCTTTTTTATTAAGCATGTATAAATTAGAAACTTTAATAATACAAGTTCAGATGTGCTTAAGTTAGCATTATTTAAATAACAAAATATAAAAAATATATTTTATACATATAAAATTCTAAATCTATGGTGGGAATTGCCTCCCCTGCCTCCCTAAATGACGTCCCTGAATATCCCCAATTGGGATAGTCACACGTGAGCCAAAATCGAACGGAAATATTCAATGGCATTACAGGTGCGACTCTAAAGAGATTGGTAATCATATAATAAATAATAACAAGCAAACTGGCACATTGAGATCCCAGGCGCAAGCGACATCATTTTCGTATATGTATGGCTTATTCTGAGTGCGGCCTTAGTGTACGTTTATTCGAACGACTTCTGTTGCAGGTCAATTATTATATTTAGCAAGTGGTGTTGCAGCGATAGATGTGAAATGAATGACAACAGTCAAAGAAGCAACGGAAGAGAGACACTTGTTTTAATAATATCAGAAACACTACTTCGCTGGGTGGCTCTCTCACGGGATATTCGTGATACAGCGGCAGTACAAGGTCTTTCGTCTTTTAATTACTAATGACCTGGCGCTTCTTCCTGACCCTCCCAGTCTTACTAAGGCGACGCCCTCAAATTATCGAGTGTAATTACGATGTAATCACCGAGCACTTCAGACTCTGATTACCCTGTCTGACTTAAGCGACGTAACTGACCGGATTAATTGCATCAACTTTAGCGACGTCCCACACCACGTCTAGCGTCACTACCCGCACTGAAAAAAAAAAAAAAAAAAAATTATTAGTCACTGCAAAATATTTTGTTAAAATGGACCTTACCATTTTTTTTTTGTAGTGGTTATAATTTTTTTTGTAGTCACTGCAAAACTTTATTGTGGACAGCAACATTTTTTGTGGTCACTACAAAAAATTTGGTTAGGTCCATTTTAACAAAATATTTTGCAGTGACTAAGTATTTTTTCCAGCGAGTCTTGCTAGCCACGTTGCATCTGACTCCAGCCATCTGCCTGGGCACAAGTGGCTGTGTACAATTCTGAATTTATCGTGTTCTATTACTGGATAGACAGTCTATTTTAATTAATTCCAACATGTGATTAGTGTAGGTTCTAGCAATTCGCTATGTATAGGGGAATTTTAGTGTCAGATTACAACTTCCGTCCACGTAAGATTTTCTGCTGGTTAAGAAAGAAATCCAGAAATTAAATTGTAAATACAAATTATATAATATTTCAAAGAAATATATTTAAAAACACTACTAAATGTACATGTCTATAAATTTTAAGTTATTTGTTAATTTGCACCACATTACAATTACTTACAATATAGCACACATTTCGGACAAAATCGTAAAAAAACAACAGGATTAAAAGCGCACCTTGGATTTTGTCTTGGGTGAGTAAGCCCAAGGCTTAATTAATGCACTATACTGTGTGAACCACAGACAAGTGAATTTCGACAAAGCTCTTAGTAATTAACTGTATATTATATACCGTACATAAATATATATGAACATAATTATCTTTGTAATACTGCATACATAAAGGAATCAATAAAAAAGCTTAAACGCAGTGAGTTTGCAAAAAGTTTTCGTTATAAAGATAAAATACTATTTTAACACATTTGCAACGGTGATAAAAAATGTTAAAAATAAAATGTTGAATCTGATATTACTGATCATATAAAAACAGTATTTAAACGGCTTTTCCTTGTAAAAAATGTGGGCCACTGAGGGTTAAGAGGGGGGAGGGGGCACGTACTACTAGTGTCGCAATCACCCTTATAGGATTCGACCTCGCCATTTACAAATTGAGGAAGGACGGGAGGAAGTAAATAAGCACTAACTAGCTTGAAAGAATGGGTTACGTTTAAAATGACGTCATTGGTGGGTGTTCTTTCCTTTGCAAGTAAGACAATGTAAGTGCCTGCTCAACAGTAGCGCGGCGTGATTGTGTTCCAAAGTGTACAATATTAGCTCCGAGTATACGCTGTGAGCACGCGGTGGCAGTGTTGTAGAGATAGAGGTATAAACGCAGATAATTCGTACCTAGCATTTGTACACTACTGGCTCTAGTACCTGCGAGTCAAATTGTTCCACTGACAACCCAGTGTTGTGTATATTCATTGCTGAGCACCTCACACCTTGGAACACTGCACGCTATGCCACTGCCACAGAATATTTAGGACTACAGAAGCGAAATAGCCGGTAGAATAGTAAACTTAATCTCACACGCCGGCAAAATGATTTCGCCGGCCGGCAACATGTCGGAAACGGCTAACGCCAATCAGCGTATGGCGACCGCCCCGCCAATAGGAAAAGAAAACCTGCCGTAACATGCAGGAGCCAAACAGCCTCGGGCACAGACGACTAAGATATACAGACTGTCAACGCCTAGGCTTTTCGTGTTGCACAACATTTCGTGGCGCCCTGGTGATGGGGGACTGAAGCTCGGGGTTTTAGAGGTTTGAGGGTAGCGCTGCCATGTATATGATGTCAGAACTAAATTCTTCAGATAGAAGGAAAGTTCCTGAATGAGTGCCAGATGTCGCCTTTTGTCGAAGGGTCTTGCAAGGGGCAAAGTTCGCCCGTAACTGCTGCTCAGAGTGAGCCAAGCTCAGGAGATGACAGCGGTGCTCGTGGCTCGTCAGCGGACTTGGTGCGAGCAGTTCCGGGACGTCTATCATACTGGTCCGGTGAATGATTGGTGCACTCGGCGGGAAGCCACACGACAGTCAGGTCGCAGGTGTTGGCCCGGCGATGAGCCACTGAGATTGGCGACACCCCACCTCTTCCCTTCCAGCGGCTCAAGTCCTGGACCAAGCAGCGGTCCTAGGCTCGGCTCTGCCTAGAGAAAGGGGGGAGAGGGCGTCGTACTTGAACCCGAGCTGACCCCTGAATCACGGTTCCCTCCCACGCTCCTTCCATTCTTCCTCGCTCCCCTTCTTCGCCGCGTGCTTCTTTTCTCTTTCTCAAACTCGCCAGATATGGACACGAAGTTATCCCCTCGCCAACGACCAGCTGGTGAAATTGCGCTGCCCCCGATGTCGACGCTTACATCTGGCGCCGGGTTCACGCCCGTGCCGAAGTTTAATGTCACGCCAGTCTCCGTTTCGTGAAGGTCCGAGGTTGCATAGGCGCCGTCACGTGGCGGGACAGTCCAACACCAGCATCTGCGTCTTATGTCAAATCCCTAGACGTGATATACACAGGGGCGTAGCCAAATGGGGGTTAATGGGGGTCAGAACCCCCCCACCCCTTAGCCACCTAAAAATAGAAAACATTAATATAAAAATGTGCAATGTTTGCACTTATAGAAATTTATTAATTTAGTTACGAAAACAGTTTAAAAAAGCTCTATTTTGCACACTGAAATCAAAATTTTTCTCGGCGGAGAACCCCCGAACCCCCATTTCAAAGCGGTGAAAAACTGAAAATATTTCATACTAAAAAATGTATAATATTTCAGCAGTAGTATTTACTCTATCTGTAGTTACGAAAACTTATAAGATAACACTATTTTGCACCTCAAAATCAATGTTTTCTCGGGAAAGGAGCCCTTCGTTAAACGGGCGGAAAACTAGAAACATATCATATTTAAATATTAATAATTTACCATTAGTATAGTCAATTTTAGGGAAAATAACTGCTAAAATAAGCATTATTTTGCACCTTATTCCAGAATTTTCTCGGGGGAGTACCCCGAATCACGATTTTAAAAGGTGAAAATTTAATTACGTTTTATTTTTAAAAATTTTAATATTTTCATCAGCAACATATACTCTATTTTTAGTTACTAAAACTGTTAAAATAGCACTATTTTCCCGGGGGAGGGCCTTTAAAGAGGTGGTCGGTGTTTCTTCACAATGTTCCCAGGCCAAACCCCCCCTTTCACAAATCCTGGCTACGCACCTGGATATACACGAGTTATTCTTTTAACACTAGAGGTCGCGGCTGGCGCAGTGGCCAGAGCACCCGCCTCCCATCAAGGCACTGGGACGGTCCCTAGATTTTCGCATGTGGAAATAGTGCCGGACGATGTCGTTGGTCCGAGGACTTTCTCGGGGATCTCACGTTTCCCCCGCCCCTTCATTCCGGCGCTGCTCCATACTCACGGAATGTCACCCCTCACCAGTGTTAAAGACATAGATGTTAAGCGCTGACCAAAAGTATCTCACGCAATCAATCTAAATATACTAGTTCTTTGAACCTTTATTACAAGAGGCACGATTATTTCGCGTATTGATTCTAGGCCATGTTGAACGACACTACCGTATACTTCACTCCTTCTGTGATTAGACGAGAGCGGTTTTAACACACATTTGACGACTGCAAGCCAGTTATAAATAGGGAAACAAGTCGTGGGGATATCATGTGCTACACGTTTGTACTGTTAGATGTCGATGAATATTCAGCTTCAGCCCGTACACGTATAGAACTGAGAAGTCTAGGCTGTTGCCAGATGAATATGCGAAATACTCGTGCCTCTATGTATTACTGCAGTACAACAGATTGCGAGGTTGAAAAATTTTGCGGATTCAATAACCCGCACGCTAGAATCCATTGTACTATGCATATCCAAGCCCCGTCTGTTCGTTCATTGTTCACTGTTCCACTGAGTAGCGCTAGTGGGCAAACGGTCGGGGCACAGGACAGTGGAGTCCAACACGGAGGGCATTGAATTCACAAAATATTCCGGCCCGTACAGTTTACTGATATGTATAGGAACAGGAAATTTTCGTGAACTCAATGACCTGCATGTTAGAATCAACTATCCTATTATATTAACTCACGACCCGACCATTAGTCAATTAGCTGCTACTCAGTGGAACAGCAGACAATGAACGAATAGACGGGGCTTGAGTATGCATAGGTCAATTGATTCTATGGCATGCGGGTCACGAATACGCGACATTTTCCTGTCCCTACTCGTATGCATTTTTATCGATTAAAGCCCATGTCAAATTTGCATTTCTTACGCTGTCTTGTTTACAAATTTTCTCACGCCAATTTTACAGCGTAGCCAGCATTGCGATCTGCTGAGAGGTTCCAAGGTGTGGCGCTATTACTTCTTCAATGTAGGAGGTTCTACGCATCACGCATCTTTAGAGTTAAATTGGCGCTTGTTTATAGCTTTTGAATGGTAATGATATGTAAAGTATACCTCTAGCTTCACAAAAGTTAGTAGTCATTCCTAAGTGTACAGTTATAAACTACTGACAGCACGCGTTCCTGCGTCTCACCATCCGCTACTAATCGTTAAAGAGACAGCAAAAATTTGTAATTATTCCTACTGGCGAATCTTTGTAGTTATCTGAACTATGTCGCTGTATTTTTCGTTCTACAATGACACGGAATAGTAAGGAAGCGGATGCGTAATAGGCCTACGCAAACGAAACAAGCACACGGAATGAAAAAATTTTTATATTCTACAAATGCATGAAAGCGTACGAGAAAACGTACGGGCATGCAACCTATAGAACTAAAAATCATTTCTCATGTAAATTTTCGAAATAATTGAAAATTTTTAATTCGCGTGTATAAATTGTTTAGTATCTAATAAATAGTACAACCAGGCGATGCACGTGTTTCCTATGGAAACAGAAGTGATAGCCACATAGCTTTTACTCTACAAAATGTAGTTATTACTTAGTTTTTAAGTCACGAATAATAATTGTAAATACAGTACGTGAAGGCAATTTTAATGGTTAACAATGAAAACGCAACGGGTAAAAATATTGTAAACAAAACTTGCGGTGAAAGGCGAAATCCTCGACTACTATTGGCTAAACGCAAGCATGGATACGCTAGAGTATTACATTTTCGCATACGTACCTGTGTTCGCGTGCGATCCATTGTAGGCCTAGATGAACACACTCGGAACGTCCGTGATACGCACCCGTTTCAGTGTCACTGTATAACGGACCTACGACTCCTTCACATCACGAGAGCATGCATTTGGATCCTAAATACAGGATTCTCTTTAAGGTTAAAGTAGATACGATATGTAGGTTGCACTCCATACAGCAACCTCGAATAAAGCGGAGAAATTACTAATAATTTTATTCAGATATTTGTTCACTTACACGCTAGCCTTGCAACGAGAAGCAAAAAACGATTTTGTACCTCCTTTATGGATTACTAGACTGTTTCCGACGTTGCAGTGTCACTCAAAGAAATAAAGCATGTTTTGAATTTGTTTATTGAAGTGGATTTGGATGCACAATATAATTTTCCTCCGTCTGGTGGGTACACTAAATAATAAATCAGAAGGATTTCCGACACGTGAGCCGGCCACATACAGCTGTCCACGTGAGAAGCATGGATGTTGCAAATTTAATCCGCACTAACTCACCAAAGTTTCATCACAATCCAACGAATGGCATAGGAATGAATACGTTATAAACTAACATGCAGATATACTTTTTCTTTTATTTCTACGTATATAAAATTTTATTTCTATACATTTAAAAACTACATTTTCTAAAAAAGAAATTAAAAATGTCAAAAATAAATCCTTTCTTAATAAAAGATTTTATCATAAACGTTTAGGCACTTCAAATTTCGTATTACTAATATGCCAATGTTGATAATAATATTAAAAGTGATAAATAACTGTTTTTTAATTTCTACAAATTTTCTGAAACATTTTTTTTTTAAATTGTAAATGGTGCAATATGATGTTAAAGGTCATTAATGAACGTTTCATAAATATTCTGGAAAAGAAAATTTTTCACTAAATATTTTTGGCACCCCTTTATGCCATTCATCACACATATATACATTATGGCTCCGAGTTCTACATTGTGTGCCATAATGTAGACCAAATACAAAAGTGGGTAGTCGAGATGTGGTATGAAATGAGTGTGGATAAGTGATGGAATACGTGGGCGGGAGAGAAACGGGAGTGCTCCAAGAAAACCACCCGACTAACGGCATGCTACAAAGGTCTAAGGGCCAACATCAGAGTTATATGTACACAGCAAGAAGGTTAACATTTTTCTGACAGCCACTCTACATAGCGAGTCAAAACTTGCCTTTCTGTCACATCAATATCGCTTCATAGTAATTATATTAACTTAATTTGATTGATATTTAGATTGGTACTAGCATTAATATGAGTGAAAGCTAAACCATTATAACAGAATTTAGTTTTTTGGACATAGTCTATTGCAATGCATATGTCTGTCGAAGAAAACAAAAAGAATATTTAAAAAAAAACATAAAAATAAGCACAGCGTGCTTTTTAGCCAACAGGATACAACACAACATAAAATTAAAAAAAAAAAAAAAAGAATCGGGTTAAATAAAAGGACAGCTAAATAAGAAAATAAAAAGAAGAAAACCAGACACGACCAAGTCAGACAACCCAGATTTGAGGCTTGCTTTAGCAAAGGGACAAACAGAAAAATATATATGATCATAAATTGTAATTCTTTTGCAATAGTTGCACATTTATATCCAGTCTGAAGTGTACATAGTATGTGCTACCAATTCTCTGAGATGTGCCGAGGATTTTCAGTGGACTTCCAGCACTGATGTCATGATAAATGACTTTTCGAGAAATTCACATGGCAACAATGCAAATTTCGTTTACTCATGTCTGAGAAACTCGAACATAATCAACTATACAACCACGTTAACAATCAATGACATAAATAAAACTAGTTTTTTTTGCCTACTGCTGTAATAAATAAAACTGCATGTAAATACTACTACAATTCCTGCAATGGTGAATACAGGCGAATCACTTTCAGCTTGTTTCTAATGCTGCTGATTATGTATGTCAGTCCAAGTTTTAAAATTAAGTCATTCGACAGTATCTACGGTGTTACGTAATACAACCACTAAGGGTGTACTACTATTCAAAATGGTTTACGAAGAAATTAAGACCAAAAAACGATCTTGGGACCCGGCACCGGCTATTGTTCGTCCTACACCTTTATTATACGAAATGAGCTGGTAACCACAGAAACATCTTTGTATCTGGTGTGCCTTCGGCATCCGATCTATAAGGGAAAGACAAATTAGCGAGTTATGACGTGCATGTTAGAATCCTCTGTCCAGCGTATACTCAGCCCCTGCTAATTTGTCCATTAGCTGCTTTTCACTGGAACATCACTCGATGATCGCATAGAATGCAAACCTAGGACAGTCTATTTTAACATGCAGGAACTTGAACTCGCGAAATTTTCCTTTTCCTACCAACCCGTAATCATTACTTCTGAAAAGAAGGCGTTTCGGCATAGACGTGTAACTATTACGACCATCCCTTCACAAGTCCGCTAAAGTGTTGCTGCTAAATATATTTATTGGGTGATAACCCATGTTTAAAGGAAGAAGACGCTGCTTGACGCCGTGTAAAAGTTTACAAAAATAAAGCAGGATTCCCTCCAGCAAGTCACGACCCAACAAGACAGATGCTAGTTAAGAGGCCCGCCTCGTTGCCATAAAATCACACTGAAGCGTGTTAGAAGAAAACGTTTTACACCGAAACTAATATACCGTGTGTTCACGCCGTTTGTCTACGAAAAGAACACACACTTCAGACGACTGCCCTTAAGTACGTTCAAGACAACACAGGTATTAGAAATCCCCTATTACGGCACGTCAAAATGGGTTTAAACGGGGTTTTCAGGCTGCTATAGCGGAAAATATACTAGCCGAATACATGTGAAACCACCTAAGGGTAGTGCATTGGACTTTAGTAAAGTGATTTCGTAAATAAAACAATAGGGTCACCACTTAAAAGTCCCATAGGAAATTTGTTTTTTCGCGAAGACTGCACGCCTTAAGCGTAGAGGCGACGCACCGTTGTATGGCCCATACGACGTCGCCCTTAGCACCATACCTCACTCACACAAACACATGTGCCACGAGGCGGGCCCCTTAACAGAGAAATAAGAACATGGTTCAACTGGGAGGCATCACCCCAACTCGGCTCTTATAAGTATAGTTTCCTGCCACTTTTTAATAGAAACAAAAATGCCTACGTAACAATTAAAGAGTATAGATTCTACCGTATTCAACAGTTAATTACGTCTGACGTCACACGAACTAATTATTTTTAAAATTATTTTTTAAAGATTGTTTTCAAAAGTGCTCACATTATCGTGAACCACGTCAGAGAGCATATAATAAAAGAGTCTTAACTCCCATGTTACAACGAAAACATCCGAAGGAGACTACAGTTCACCCCTCCTTAATACCAACGCCAGAACACGTAATTAAGCCAAATTTTCATATTTAGTCATTATTATGTTGGTAATATAACTTTCGTTACTACATTAAACTTTTCAACATACTAAATAAAACTACTTGTTTATGACATGCGTTATCATAGATGGATAATTCGATTAGTTGTTACTCCACTATAACATTTACTTTTTAACCCTGGACGCAAAAAAAGGGGTGTTATAAGTTTAACGTGTTTGTTTTGGTTATCTGTGTGTCTGTGGCATCGTAGCTCCTAAACGAACGAACCGATTTTAATTTAGTCGTTTTTGTTTGAAAAGTGACTTGATCGAGAGTGTTCTCAGCTATGATTCTAGGAACTCTGTTAAGGCGTTTTAAAGATCATCAGCTCTTTCCTAGGGTTTTATGTGAAAGTGAGCAATTCTACTGGTCTGAACGATGTGAAATTTAGTATCCTGTGAGTAGGTTTTTTTATTTAAGTCTTAACTTGTCTTTGCATACGTTATCCGTCGGAAGAAGGGAACTTCGACAATCTTCAATTAAGGATTCGTTCACGCTATTAGAGTTACGAAGGCCTGCTTCTAGTGAACTGCAGTACTTCCAAACTCTGCAGTTGTACGGGACCTCAGACTTGAGCGGGGCGCCGCGCAGAGGGGCGTGTCTGGCGCCGTCATGACCAGTCAAGGGGAGGGCGTAATGAAGAAATGGTAATACGCAGAGGGGAAAATAAAAGGGAAAGGCGTCCGAGGAGAAATAATTAAAGCTGATTAATGTGTTAGAGTCACGGAAAGCGGCCGCGAGGAAGGGAGAGCAGTGGAGTAAAAAGGAGCGAAGGGTAAAGAGGTCAACTAGATGTGTTATCTCGAGCGATGCTTCATTAACACTCCAGCAGGCGAGGGATAACCGCGCAGACTCTCAGCATGGACCGCGCTGCAAGCTCGTGTACGCGTCGTCGCGCCTCGCGTCACTTCCAGATGCACCCATCGCCATTGCGATCGTACAAACACAGCAGCTATTACTGAATTTTGTGGGAAAAAACTGTGGACATACGCCATTGCAGTGCTATGTCATTTCAGAAAAAAAAACAACAGCCAAACTGCAGTCAATCCATATATAACAAAAAATAAAAAAATGCCAAGACGAATTGTGTCAAATCACATAAATACCAAACAAAAAATATTTGTAAGCTAAAAAACAATGCGAAAAATAAAATTCAAACACCAAAAAAGAAAAATACATTTCAGGAGACCAAAATTAAGACAGCTATAGTCGCGGCGTTACGGGACTTCAATCGCATCACTAAATAATTTACCCCCATTGTAAGAATCCTTCAAATACTTTGTTAACTATTACTGGAGCATTTACAAATATATGCCCTTGTATTTGCTGCAAACATTTTAATGGAAATACAACTGAACTTCAGTATTTACTTCTGTACTTTGATGGTTTGCAGGTTTCATTTCGAACGATGTTGACAGTTGCTTGTTCAGCATTAACAAAAATAAATAAATAAAAATGTTGAACAATCGAACCTATAATAATAATAATTATTATTATTAATGACAATCGACATAAGACATCAATGTTTTAAAGTAGTGAAGTAAAGACGCTTAAACAAACATGGGTTTTATAGTTTATAGACACCTGTGCAGTATAATTATTTGTGGAGACAAGACACTGCCTTTTACGCATCCCCTCAACATTATCACATAACGGACGCTAAAACTGGTTATTTTTTTATTATGAGAGTACGCAACAATATTTAGTGATAACTAATTACCTTGAGATCATCACGTATTATTATTGTACATAACGCAACAAAAAATAAAGGAGGATAATTTCTGCAAACACACTTAGAAATGTTATTAAGGCAAGCAGAAAAAAATTTTATCTTCAACAACTATTGCAATGAGAAAACTGTGACATATACAAACAGTGATCGTTGAAAGAACTGTGCAATGAGAGTGTATCACTGGATTTAGTTACTTGGACATACTCCATTGCGAAATACATTTCGCAATGGATTATGTCCAAGTAACTAAATATAGTCAAACACAAACAGTGTTGGTATTCAAAGATTGTGCTGCATCACCATCTAAATTTGCTATTATGAAAATAAATGTGTCTGAGTTTACAGAAACTATAAAAAACTGACATGCATACTGTATTACTTGGCTGATATGAAATATCCCAAAAACCTCTTGCACAAGATGTAAGACAGGGTTGCAGCGTATAACTGACTGTAACTCCTGGTTCAAACGTAGAGTAATTAACACCATGTCATTAGCATCCGAAGTACTCAGCTTCTTTCTCCAAGAGCGGAGGGCAAGGCATGAACGAAGAAGAGGCCTCGCATAGTAATTACGTCTTGGAATAGCGAGAAAACTGGCATTTAGCAATTATAGCTGTCATTGAATTAACATTTCCTTCTAGCTGTACAGTAATTGAGGGCGGTCGAGGAGGCGGGATAAAAGGGCAGCGCTGAACTAATGTTCGGCGGCCACTCCTAAGTGGATAATGAGGCGAGATAACAAAACTGCTCGAGGTGGGACTTTGTAATTGTGACGAGGAACTTGATGGAACGCTCTGTCCACTTCTGTATTCCTACATGGAAGCCATCTTGGACACGTAGTTGTGAGTCATACTTCGAGATTATCCACTGCGAAAATCAAAGAGAAGGTCAATACGTAGCCAAAGACGAAATACAGTATTATCTACACAAATTCTTGTCACCATGGTTACCAAGAAAACTGGACATGGAAATCTTTGACTAGACTGAGATCAAGTGTAGGCAGATCAAAAGTGACTTTAGCCAGATGGGGTTTGAACTGATGATGATAAGACCATGTGTGAGAATGGGGAAGATCTTACAATACTATGAAACACATGATTCAACATCGTTTTGTACATCCTTCTATACGATAGATGAACTCTTATCAAGGCACGCGGAAAAACGGCTATAAGACTTACTTACGAGCACAGCTCATTGCCGACCTTTATGTTTTAGGTACCTTAACCGTTATTAACTTGTGTGTCCCAGATTGTGTATTATGCGTTGCCAATAATTTTAATACATTTATATTAATGAAAGACCTACATTCGGACAACACCAGATACTGCAATGTGTAGGACTTGGCCTATACAAGACGTGCTACTAAAATTTATAATAAGTTAAATGAAATTATCAAAGAATTATCATTGTTTAAATTAAAGACAAGGCTTACGGCCTGGCTGTTACTTAATCCTTTTAATGATTTGAAGGAATATTTCGATTTTAACAATGTGGAAATGTTAATATAACATGTTTAAATTTTTTTCTGTATGGTTTCTTGGCGATTTCTATTGTAACGCTTTAACTTTGTGTAGGAAAGTTATGGTCAACTTCTGTGCATTATTGTTTAATGTAACTTTAATTGTTTTCTGAAGATGTTTCTGACACGAGAATAATAGCAATAATAAAAATTACAATTCTCACAACTTCACTTTAAAAAAAACCCCAGTGCGTTTGATTTATAGTTCAACGGACTCTGGATTTTAGCGAAAATATTTTTGCTTGTTTCAAGGGTTTTATCCCCCACATTTGCTTCTTTACTTAAATGTTAATTGCAACGAGTCATTGCAAGGCGTCACTTGTTTAAATGTGTCATCAGAACAAGGTCACTGAGACACCACACACGTCTGTAACATGCTTATAGAACCCTAAGATGCGTCAGATCATTGAACATGAAACAGAACTTCAGACTTACAAGCTAGGCATTTAATTAAGGCGGAGAAAAACCTTTCCGTGAAAATCCAACGTCCCTAGTTATAGATTCCAATATTAATACTAGGCATTCAACAAGTGAGAAAAAAAAAAAGCTTTTCCATAATTTGGTGTCCCATTTAAAAAAAATATATATATATATATATATATATATATATATATATATATATATATATATATATATATATACATACATATACATATATATCGCAGGCGCCGAAATCAGAAGGGCGGAGGAAATGGGAGATCCTCGAGAAAACCCACCGACCATCGGCGACTTCCGACACGACTCCCTCAAGCAAAATCCGGGAACCAACACCCAATGGAAATTATGAATGTATCATGACACCACTGAAAGTTTAAAAGTTATTCTTAGACGACACCAACTCTTCACGGCCCTACAAGGTTTATATAAAGACGAAGAAAAGCAGTAGTTCTCTGTCTCCTGAAAGAACAGCAGCATACTGTTTTGTCCCAGAACCTTCTACACTAATGTTTACAGACTGAGCCACGGCGTGAACTACATAAAAGGGTTAATTAAAAACCACGCGCCTGAAGCGAAAATGAAAGCAATTATATGGCTTATTACGATGGCGAGATAAGGTAAATAACGACTCGACTCCTAGTGCAGCAGTAAGTTGCGCAAGAGCGGGAGTGTAGACATCTTGTTCAGGACGGAGACTTCGTGCCGGAGCGGAACATAACCTGACCGGGACTAGAACTGAACCAAGACACCGGCGAGTGGGTGGAGGGCGGCTCCACCAGTCAATGGATGCAACAGGTTTTCCACTCCGCTGAGCAACCTGCACGCCCAGGCCGACAATCGCGTCGTGAGGCAGTTACAACCCGTCCCTGGTATAAACTGCACTCTAGGTGGCAGACGTCACAACGAAGAGAAGCTACAACCCGTCC
>PNEQ01111899.1:0-35589 GCA_003012365.1 Medauroidea extradentata
ATAAAAATGTGTAGGCCATGCTCATTTACAAGCAGTAATCAAGATTCCGCCACCGCTGTAAAATAAATAACACTTTAAAAAATCTCGAGGCATGTTAGTTGTGAAGTTATGCATTGTCGGAAGGGAGGAAAAAGCAAAGTGTAGACCATGCTCATTTACAAGCAGTAATCAAGATTTCACCACCGCTGTGAAATAAATAACACACACGCCAGAAAAAAAAGACGATTTATATTATTATCTGTCTCGAGGCACGATTACAGACTGCTGGGAAAGGTAGATTGCTTCGGAGGAAAATAATCAAAACATGAAATTGCCTTGTATAATCAACTCTGTGGGGGGCTAGAACGCAGTCTCACGATTTTAAATCACCCCCTACCCCTCCAAAACAATCATAACATCTGGCATGTGAATAGTTGGCTACAATAAACTTTCCTCTATCAAGCACAACGGTCCCCCGTCTCCAGGGGGCGCTGCCTACGTTAATACAACTAACCCCCATCGTTCCTATGAATAAATTTTTACTCACGAAGAAAAGTGGAGGGGTCGGGGGAACTGAATAGATCCTGGTCAATATGACAGGAGATCTTAATTCGCTTTTTCCCCTTCCATATCTTCCTCATAACACCTGGACTGCGAGGGAATGTAACGGGTAAAGTTCGGGGGTACGGAACAGGGAACCGTTTGTCTATCATAATTCTCATCCTTCCAGCACTTGATCACCGTGGTCAAAGTATCACATTTAAAAAAATTTAATTCCAGCCCCCCACTGCTTCTTTAATAGGTTTTTTCCACCCTACTACGAGTGATTGGTTGTATATCAGCGCGGGACGAACTTGGAGGTGACTATAATGTGCCCGCATCTCAGAAGTCGATTAAGCGCCGAGAGTATATATAACCCCCTGCGTTGCCGAAAAAAGTCATTAGTCGTGTAGCAGACGGTGCCAAGTATTTGTCTCCTGCTTTGACCACGATGTACTACACTGGCTATATTCGACCTTAAAGGTAAAAGTATTTACTGAACTCTAGTTTTCTTTGTTGATTCACGTGTGTGTTATGTATTTATTTATAACTCTGTGTACAATGCTTATTTGCTTGCAGGTGCAGAATAGCAGTAAGTCTCATGTGCTTTTTAGAACACGACACTTCGCCAGTGCCTGTTGACAGCAGCTGATCCGAGCAAGTATTACTCCGATACATTTTAATTTTTTTATATTTTTCATTTGTAAACAATAACTAATCATACGTATGTATGTATGTTTTTTACAGTTTACGAATCGTTGATCGCTGTTGTGCCTTTCCCTGGAGAAGTGACGGGGAAACGCTAGTAGCAACACGCCCTTGCAAGTATGGCTATTTTTTAAAAAATATTTAATGTACTATTGCAAATATTACTTTAACAATTACTAATAATTTGCATGTTATGTGTGTTCAGTTTGTGCTTCGGTCCGAGACAAATTCGGGGAGTGATTGCTATATCTGCGGTGTGTGCTCCTGAAGTGTCGGTAGAGCACGAGACGTCCGCCATTTACTCACGTGACGTCCAGCAGTAAGCATCGGCGAGGCCTTCTTGGAGGTAAGATGGTGCGTGTTTAAAGTTTCTACAAGTGTTTGTACGTGTTATGTATTGGAACTAATCATGTTTGGTTCTTGTGTGTGCACAGTTCGTGACCTGTCTGGGAACGGATTCGGAAGTCTACCGCTCGTCTAGCGCGTTCCTGCGTGTGCAGTAGAGCGCGCAAGAGACGATCCAGTGGTTTCCTGCACCACCAGTAGAGTGCTGGAAATTTTTCAAACATTTACGGCAGTAAGCAGCGACGTGACTTCCTGGCAGGTAAGTTATTATACGTTTAAAAGTGTTTACAAGTGCTTGTATACTTGCATCTACTACAGCTAACTTCTTGTGATTACATGTTGCAGTTCATCCGTTGTCTAAGGCCTGAACTCGGAAGACCGTCGCACCTGCCAGGGACGTGCTGGTTTGAGACAACTAGAGACCAACAGTGCCGAGAACGTTCCAATCTTTACAGCAGTAAGCAGCGGCGTGACTTCTTTGCAGGTAAGTTGATACATGTTTAAAGTTTTTACACGTGTTTTGTTTATTTCTCTATATATTATAACTTATCAGTGTCTGGTTATTGTGTGTCCAGTTCGTGTCCTGAGTTGGGATAAAGAATTCGGAAGACCGCTGTGCCTGCTGTGTGTGCGCGCACGTGTGTGTGTGGCCAACGACTTCTTGCAGCATCAGTACTGTTCAGGAGCCGATCTTCTGCCGGCCAGTCTGCTGCAGGTACGTAAGATTTCACGTCAACTACAATTTCTATTTTCTTCGTCCCAACTGAATGTATATATAACTAGTCGCTTATTCTTTTCTGTGTGTTCAGTTTGTGGCTCACTTGCGGGGGAGAATTTACGCTCTTTGCTGCGGATCTCTCTCACACGCGCACACAAGTCAATCTAGAACTTCCGTACATATTTAAGGAATTATTGACGCCATCCCTCGTCTCTCTACACTTACGTACGTATGCATGTAATATTTTACTACTTGTTACTATACATGTGTGTAAAAGTGATAGTATTATAATTTTACTCGTGTTCATCTTTTGCAGGTGCTGTAAAACTACATCACCATGGACGTTAGCTCTACTATCGTGTCTTCGTCTGTTTCTTCCTCAACACCTGTTATTTCCTCTTCGACACCCACCGAGGTAATACAACGCACAGTTCACAGCCTGTAAGAACCGGCTCCGACATGAGCGGAACTGCAAACTTAACCCGCACAAAGAAGGCCAGGGTGTGTGTTACAAGTGTGGAATAGAAATTGCCCGCAAACATGATCTAGATAATCATATTCAATCATGTACAGGAACAATAAAACAAACTATAATGAAGAAGTGCAAGTACTGCTTTTCTACATTTGCACACTCCAGAGATGCTAGGCGTCATGAGCAATCTTGCCTGCTTAATAACGACAGAGCGACTCTGGAATGTGACAAGTGCGGAAAGCAGTTCTCTAGGCCTGATTCTACAAAGCGTCATAGCGACAAGTGTAATGGACCCAAACCACCGCCGGTGAAGAGAGCAAGAACTGTAGCAAAGCCGACACCTGCCCCCAAGGTCAAACAGGTGGCTGTTGGAGCTGGACAAGCCAATAGATTCGACTTCATACTCGTTGAAACTGCGTTACGCTCCACAATGCGAACTTATGTGTCGGAGAACACGAGTAGCGAGACACGAGATATATGCACCTACCTGAAGAACATAAAGGTAATATCGTCGGTCAGCTTAGGGACGAACTTTCAATGCAGGGGCCCGTTAATTTTAACATTTTTCTGGAATGCCTGTATGGCAAGAGCGAACCCCATAATGACGAGTCGGACGAGCGAGCATTTAAAACCAAGAATGTGCCGCTGTTCAATGACGACGATATTGAAGATGCCGTAGATGCTAGCATTGCGAAAATATGCCAGGAAGAAGAAGAGTATCAGGGAAAGGGAAGTGGCTGGAGCCTAGTTCAAGTGAGGCGGCTTCAGTTACGTATAAACAAGCACGACCCTCTGCATGTCTCGAGCTAAGTGGATCTGCCGGCATGCATAAAAATTAGGAATGCAGTGATTAATCCTCAGAACCATGATTCTCACTGCTTCCAATGGGCTCTCTTCGCACGGTACATTGAAGGTCGGAATCCAGAATGTGTGGACGACCGTTATCGTGACTTGGTGGGTAAGAAATTCAATTTGGAAAACATTGATTTTCCTATGCCACTAAGTCAGATAAAGGTCTTTGAGAGGAACAATCCGGCAGTGAGCATCAATGTGTTTTCGTTACTTGACGTTGATGGGGAGACAAAGGTGGTACCCTCACGCGTAGTGAAAGAAGAAAAGACAGAGCACTTTGATTTACTGCTCGTTACAGATGGTGAAACAAACCATTATGTATATATTTCAAATTTTTCAAGGCTCGTACGTTCACAAATTACAGCCCACGATGAAGCAGTGCACGTCTGTAAGAGGTGCTTCAAGATGTACGATAACCAGCCTCGAGTGACAGGGCTCACAGGGGCAGAGATACGGGCAGCACTTAAAGTCCATTGTAACCCGCATACACCGGCGAGAATTGAAATGCCTGAGCCTGCAGAGAATGGCACCCCGCCCATAATAAAATTCAAAAATTTTCAGAACGCTGACAAGCTGCCCATTGTAGTCTACACCGATTTTGAAGCGATGTTGCTCCCGCTTGCTACATGTCAGCCTGACCCGACCAACTCATTCACTCATAGGTACCAGAAACATGAGGCCCACAGTTTCTGCATGTACTTGCATGTAGACAACAGCATAATACCACCGGAAAAAACAACGAGCCTATCAGAGAGAAAACTGATACTGTACACGGGAGAAGATGCCGAAACAAAATTCATTGAAAATATTGTGGACATTGGCAAAAAGGTGCAGTCAATATACGAAGATGTGGAAGCGATGAAACCGCTCGACAGTCGTCAGCTTCATCGTTATTGGTCTGCTACCACGTGTTGCCATTGCTCAGAGCCCTTCACGGAGACGAACTGGAAGGTGCGTGACCACGACCATTTCACTGGTAATTTCATCGGTCCAGCATGTAATTCATGTAATAAGCTTTGTCGACGACCGAAAAAGCTGCCGGTCCTCTTCCACAATCTCGTCTACGATGAGAATTTCATCATTAAGCACTTGGGATACGACGAAAAAGACATTTTTATCATCCCCCACACTGAAGAGAAATTGATTACTTTTTCCAAATCTCTGGGGAGTAGATTCACGCTGCAGTTCATTCATACGTACCGGTTCATGTCTGCCAGCCTTGCCGCACTTGCCGAGAACCTGCCTGTCGACATATTTTGTAACACTTCCGAGCACTTTGATGCCGACGAGATGGCTCTGGTAATGCGGAAAGGCGTGTTCCCATATAACTATGTCGATTCGTGGGATAAACTGAACGAGGCGCAGTTACCATCTCAAGACGCCTTTTTCAATCGTCTCAGCGGTATGCAAATATCCGATGCTGACTATGCTCATGCCCAAGATGTTTGGTCCGCATTCGAGTGCAAAACGTTGGGCCAGTACTCGTATATTTACCTCAAAAGCGACGAACTTCTCCTGGCAGACATTTTTGAAAACTTTAGGAATCTCTGTCTCGACACATACGGAATTGACTGCATGTGCTATGTGAGTGCCCCCGGCTTCACCTTTGATGCTATGCTCAAAGAAACAAAGACCTCCCTGGAACTGCTCACCGACTATGACATGTACTTGTTCATCGAAGAAGGGATTAGGGGCGGTGTGGTTCAGTGTATTAAGCGACACTGTATTGCCAACAATCCCTACTTGCCCGAGACATATGATGCTGCGAAAGAATGTACGTACCTCCAGTACCTTGATGCCAACAACCTTTATGGTTGGGCAATGTGTCAGTGTCTCCCAGTCGGAAACTTTCACTGGACTGATATGAACATTGATGTCACCAGCGTACCCGACGATGGCGAAATAGGCTACATTCTGGAGGTAGATGTTTCGTATCCGCGACATCTGCACGAAGCTCACCGGGATTTGCCATTCTTGCCTGTGAGCGAGTGCCCTCCCGGTTCGAAGCAGGGAAAATTGATGACGACCTTGTTGAGCAAGGAAAAATACATTGGGCACTACGTCAACCTGAAGCAGGCAATATCACACGGCCTGCAAGTAACACATGTCCATAGGGTGTTGCAGTTTGAGCAGAAAGCATGGCTGAAACTGTACATTGATTTAAACACTGCGAAACGCCAGGCTGCTGCTAATGCCTTTGAAAAGGACTTTTTCAAGTAAATGAATAATTCTTGTTTCGGCAAACAGATGGAAAATTTCAGGAAACATCAGGCCATGGAAATAGTATGCACAGAGCATAGATCTAAGAAATTGTTTTCCAGACCATCGTTCAAGTGCCGCACTGTTTACAATGAAAATTTGGCTCTAATAAAATTGGAGAACTAAAGAATAGTGCTCGACAAGCCTATCTATGCGGGGTTTGCCATTCTAGATCTGAGCAAAACATTGATGATCACCTTCCACTACAATGTCATGAAGAACAAGTACGCCGACAACATTCAATTGGCATATACGGATACTGACAGTCTTATTTATGAAATACATACAGACGACTACTACAAAGACCTTGCAGCTGATCTCATTTTCATGTCAGAGTTTGACAACAGCTGCTACCCACCTACTCACCCATGCCATTCTGCAACAAATAAAAAAGTAGTTGGAAAGTTTAAAGACGAATGCAGTGGTGAAATTATGAGTGAGTTTGTGGGCCTCCGTGCCAAGATGTATAGCTACAAGTGCGGCACTAAGGAAGTTAAGAAAGCCAAGGGTGTACAGTCGTCGGCGGTACACAATAAAATCACCTTTCAGGACTACAAGAGAATTTTGACAGAAATACAAACAATGCGGGTAAAAGTAAATAACATCAAATCACACCATCACGATCTGAACACGCAAACCATCAACAAAATAGCTTTGTCTTGGCACGATGATAAAAGAATTATACTAGACGATGGCATCCATACTGTACCACATGGTTACCAGCAATAAGACTGTCAGAGCAAAAAAACCGTCGCCAGTCATTAGCAGCAGCATGTCATAGCCCAAGTGGAGATTACCGACCTTCAAACGGTGTAGCTCAACAAATGCAATTGCAATCATTGCAGAATGTTTTATTTTTCCTCTCCTTGCAACAGCTGTCCCACACACCCATGCACTACAGTTACTAGAGGTAGTATTATCTCGCCTATCTTTGCACTTCCTCTGTCTATCCATCTGTACTCTTTCTCTGTGGCTGTCATCTTTCTTGCTAGATTCATCTCTCAAAAATGGGTTAGCTGTTTCCTTTTCTGCTTTGTAAAATGCCTATACAATATGTTGATTTTTGTCATCATATTGCATAGCTCCAGTCCCAAGCCTGGAGAGCTGCTACCAAGTTTGTGTAACAGCAATCTTGTGTGCAGTAAAGCTTGAGGGCATTGCACTAACACCAAAGACTGTGATAGATTCAATTCTCAAAATGGATTAGTTATTTCCTTTTCTGCTTTGTAAAATGCCTATACAATATGTTGGTTTTTTCCATCATATTGCATAGCTCCAGTCCCAAGCTTGGAGACCTGCTATCAAGTTTGTGTAACAGCAATCTTGTGTGCGGTAAAGCTTGAGGGCATTGCACTGACATTATCAACACCAAATACTGTGTAACAATGAAAAAAATGTTTAATAAAATATACTTTAAAACATAAAATAATAAGACAATACATACTCGAAGTTTAGCAGATGATGCACGGGGAAAAATTCCAAGTTAACAAATGACTACCGAATGAGTAAACAATATGGACGACAAGATGGATTATGTGACACGAAAACAAAATGACGGACATAATCTAAATGGTGGCATCGTCTGTCGGTGCCGAGAGAGAGAGAGGATAAAGAGGAGAGAGAGAGGAGAGAGACTGATGATGTGGAAAGAGGGCATCTTCTGTTGGTGTCGAGAGAGAGAGGAGAGAGAAAGAGAGAGGAGAGAGAGAGACTGATAACTTGTAAAGAGGGCATCGTTTGTCGGTGCCGAGAGAGAGAGACTGATGACATGGAAAGAGGGTGCCATCCGTCGGTGCCGAGAGAGAGGATGCCATCTGTCGGTGCCATGCTAGAAGGAATGACAGAACGGGAAAAAATGGAATGATAGAGCAGGACATTGAGACCCATGCTCTAGACTATTCTCGAAAGAATGACAGAGCAGGAAAAAATGGATGCCAAAAAAACATTACCTAGATCATTCTCGAAGGAATGAGAGAGCAATGGGAGAAAAAAATTAAATGAATGACAGAGCAGGATAAAATTTAATACAAGACTATTCTCGAAAGAATGACAGAGCAGGAAAAACATGGAAGCCAAAGGATTATATTCGAAGGAATGAGAGAGCACGAAGTACTGGAATGATAGAGCAGGAGAAAAATTATCAGAATGATAGAGCAGGAGAAAATGAAAGAGCAGAAAAAAACCTAGATTATTCTCGAAGGAATGAGAGAGCACAAAATAATGGAATGATAGAGCAGGAGAAAATGAAATACAAGATGGCCGACAAAACAGACGACAAAATGGCTGACAATTCAAGATGGCAGACAAGATGGCGGCCAAGATGGCGGCCAAGGCACCGAGCACCGACGCCATGCACCACCAAAACGAACTCCCTATTCCCTATTACTTAAAGGGGTGAAAAGACCTTAAATGTGTTTCCGATTAACTATCGATATCTATCGAACCCTTCGGGATAGAGAGTTGATATTCACTTCAAAATATTGCTTATGTAAATACCCAATTAAAGTTGTTTTAGGATTTTTTGAAATTCGACCCCCAGACAGTAAAAAGGGACAAAATATGTTTTTTATGAATCGTCTACATCACTGAAACACAATTGACTAATGTCGTGATTTTTACTTCAATTTGTTACGTATATAAATGTCTATGACAGGACTTCAAGGCGTTTAAAATTTCTTTAATTAAGGGGGTGAAAATATGTGAAATGTGTTTTCAATTATCCCTCTATTTCTATCGAACCAATCGAGATATCGAAGTGCTATTTGCTTTAAATTTATGCTTTTGCAAATATCCCAAGTACCATTAAAATATATTTTCCAAATTCTGCCCTGTAACGATTAAACAAGGGGGAAAATCAGTTTTTGATTCATAATCGATATACATCGACCCCGTTGATTTTTATATATCAACGTGATTTTTGTTTAAGATTGATGCTTACTCAAATACCTGAAAAGTAATTTCAGGAATTTTCGTAATTCGCCACCTAAGGAGGTTGAAAGGGGTGAAAAGTGTTGAAAAGTGTTTTCAATTAATCGTCGATATATCTTAAGCCCAGCGGGCTAATATTGTGTTTTTCACATCAACGAGACACTAATAAAGTAATCTAATACGTGATTGAAGGGTTTTTCGAAATTTACTCTCTTAGGAGGTGAAAAGACCTGTAATGTGTTTTAGATAAATCCTCGATATCTATCGAACCCGTCGAGATATACAGTTATTTTTTGCTTTGGGAAGATGAATACAGACATTTTCGCAAAACTGTTTTAAGATTTTTTTTATATTCGTACTCTCACTACTGAGTAGGGGTCAAAACCTATTTTTTAATGAATGATCGATTTTGTTTGGACTGAACAGGCTACGGTCGTGATTTGCACTTCAATGGGATACTTATACGAATGTATTATGTGTGAGTTAAAAATATTTCAAAATTCGACACCTAAAAGGGTCATAAGGCACAAATTTTGTTTTCCATCAACACACAATATCTAACCAGTATGAGTTATTGAGGTGTTGCTCACGCCAGAGTGATGCTTAGGTAAGTGTTTAGAATTTTATGTGTAAATTTTTTTACTAACTAAGATAACATGCTTATTAAGAATAAAACTAAGTTTGTAAACATTCAAGACAGATGATCCGAACAGCAAGAACGACCAGTGATGAATAAATTATACACGAGTTACACTCTACAGTAACCTATCGAGACGTGGTACTGTGCAACCTCTATGAGCCCAGGACATTATTATTTTATTTTTTAAATTTAATTTGTTTACATTAATTATTTCGACGTTACGTGACACAGTTGTTTGTTGCTCAGGTCTACATTCCTGGAAGTTCTGGGCTCGAATTCCGTTAAAAACTGCGTGCGAACGTTCAGTTCTGACACACACACATTGCAAGACAAATCGGATTAGGGCAGTTTGCATGTAGTCGTTTGAAAGAGGTAAAATTGATTATGCAGTTCACTTTACACTTAGGTTACTCAACAACATCAGCTCACATATATTATCTCACTAATTTCAAGGTCGGTGCACAAAATACGTTTCCGCGAAACGTTTTCCCACCAAAACTTTCTAATGGCATTAAGCTTCAAGTAAACATTTTGAAAATATGCAATTGAGGGTACTGTCACCAATGGTTGTTCAACACGGTAAATCAGACGTTTTTCATTCGAGTAACCTCTTACATTTAAGAGTCTATAACTACCCCACAACATCAACTTCGCAGTGCTATGAATAAGACCCGTGAAGTTGCTATTAGTGGCAGGGACAAACTTAGGACTGTTTTTTTTCGCGTGGACATCTATAGCTACTTATGCTGCTGCAGAGTTAGCTCAACTAGCTGCATTGTCTTTCTAACACTAGATGAATGAAATACCAATCTGGTGTACAAAGATGTTTTTTAATTAAAGTAAATATTTTCGGTTACGAATAATACTCGCGAGCAAAGCCGCGGGGGACTGCTAGTCACTATATAAAAAGACTAAAATTTTTAAATTTGTTTACAGTATTTACTGCATTTTCAATTTTTCAGAGCATTGTTGGTCACCTTTCAATAGCACTTACACTTGTGGAAATGAAACACGAAGGAACACAAGCACTTTAAACAATAGAGGCAATATCAGACAACAGCTCGAAATTTGTTTACGAAACAAATTAGCCATACTAGAAAACTGCAAATAAATATGTGGCATATATGACATTATAATCAAAATTACATTTATGAAAATATAATTTCACTAATTGGAGAGGCGACTTCAACATGTGCCCTATGATAAAAATAAAAAAGAATTTAACAAGCGGAAAAATATTTACTCGTTATGAACACTAAATTTATATACTGTAGGTTTTGAATGTTTATTTTATTACCTTTAGTACTGATATTTATGCTCACAGCATGCACCTTCTAGAAAAGGTCTTTTCTACACAGCAAAACTTAACTATCAAATACCACACAGCTAACGAACAAAGTGGACTTAAATACAATGTAATAGTTGTACAACGACATAATTTTTAAATTGCTGGCATTTCTTTGCGTACTTCTATACACATTTCCTGAAAAAAAAAATAATTTTTTTTTTACTAAACAAACGCAATCATTTATGGCCGAATGATTTGCGAATTAATTTACTTTATGTTAAAATTTTAATGCATCCGGAGCTAATTCTGAAGTAATCAATGTGAGCTTTTATCAATCACGGATCTGAAATAAATAGGAACACACAGTCTCTTGCTCATCAGAAATTGATTCGCAAAACATGTCGGCCGCTGACAGCAATTTCGTTTAACATATTAGTAATATCAGTGAACTGTAATCACAAACAAAATTTTCTTATTTAATAAAAATAAAACCGGTTGTCAATGACACTTCATGTATAAAAAAACAAGGTGAAAACATTTTAAGCTAGCAGCTTTCTCTTTTTATTGCAATTCATTTTTTCTCTCGCTTGCAGTATGTAAGCAGGCTCCCTGGCAGAAAGTTTTCTAGGAATCCTCCCATCGACTATTTCTGGAAGCATACATTCCAGATAAAACAGACGGAGCAGCTGCAACATATTTCCTTCCCAAAAATTATCATACTTTTCAATGCGCTCTACAAAAAGAAAAGGTTTATTGAATAATATGGCATATGTAGCAAAATTGTCCTGTTGTTACAACTGTCTACGACCTATCGTTTTCGTTCAAATCACAATTGGAAATTCGGTCCAGTAGTACGGAGCCTAGACTGCATACTTGTAAGCTCTCGGCAGATATTAGATGATAGACCTTCAGTGTAAACAACATGTACCGTAATTATGTTAATGAGCTCGCAATACTGTCGCTGCAGTAGTAACTTCATGTGTGTTTTGAACGTGAAAGGCATGTACTGGATCGTCAATATGATAAAGAAATGTTCAGAATTTTTTTTTATTTTACGTTATTTAATTTCCGATATTTTGTAAAAATACAAGTTTATAATTCATTTTATAAATGCTGTTCGTTCCGTATTATTTAATTTAGGCACAAAGTGTTCTCTACAATTTCAACTAATATTTTCCACCTGCCACAGTTTGTTGGACAAATTTAGATACTACCTGTATATCCTCAACAGGTGTAGCACAAAAGGAAAAAGTTAATTTACAATTATTTTTGTTATTTGTATATACATTTGGCATCAGATTTTCTCCCCCTTTTGACCTTATTGAGTGAGTGAGAGATTTTGGTCATATATATATATATATATATCTTCAGCGCTGGTGAGTGGAGAAACGTCGGAATGGAAGGTCTGGAGGAACGAGAGATCCCAGAGAAAAGTTGACTTGTATGAATGGACGTGTCACAATTCATACCAAGTTCAAATATGACCATACTTTTTTAATATAAATTACTAAGTTATGATTACCTGCCGATATCAATAATCGCAAAAATTAAGTTGGGACCACATTAAAAACTTTGAATGAAGTTCTAAATATGTTAGCTTATGGACGTTTACAATTTGTATATACGGTTCTCAACAGCGATAACGTTTGGCAGCACTTTTGGAAACAAAAGTTTAAGTACTAATGAGTTACTAATACAGACAATGCAGTTAAACAAATCGGAAACAGAAGATGCTCCGTTACTCGTTTAATTTATTACCATTAGTTTATTACTGACAGGACACGCTTGAAAAATTAATAGAGCCGTAGTGGTCCAGGGGCTAGAGTGTTAATCTGTTATCAGTATCATTCTGGTTAGATACCTGAATAAATCTGTCATATTTTAGCATGTGGGAATTATGCTTGGACGACGCATTCAATTGACGAGTTTTCACGGCGATACTCTGTTTCTCCCGCCCTTCGTTCCAGTTGATACTCCATAATAAACTTGTCTCACATTTCGTCGACTCTAGAGCCGTTAATGTGTATCATCTCTAATTGGATGGTTTAATTTTAATGTTTCTTTTAATCACGTGAGTATTATGGAATTTACACATTGACTGATTATTATACCTTGACCACGTTGGTGTTTTCGTGTAATTGTTTAATACTCTACGGAACGTTATTTAATATATATATACAGTAGGTATAGTAATGTCTCATTTTATTTATTCGTTATTATTTTCAAGAAAATATAAAAATACAAAGTACTGTACGTACAAACGAAGTCCGGTTTTTCCTTGTAAAGTTTACCTTCTTTACTATTATGAAACTGGGCGTAGGTTTGGTGTTGAGTACTGTAGCTATTTACGTTTATTAGTATAGAATTAATGTGAAGCCAGCTGATTCTGTCCAATGTTCAGTTGGTAGCAAGGCCACATATACCAGCACTCTAGACAGTGCATGCTACTACACACATTATCGCTCGGGGGTGGGGGATAATGTTTTGTAGACTAGGTTGACTCATTTTCTTTATTTTTACAGTCATATTGATTACCCTTTGTTTATACTACCACTGACAGCAAAAAGCGACTTACAGTAGTAATCTGATTCTGTTCGCCGTCTCAGTCATATTTCACGTATTTGGATGTGATTCAAAGAGCAAAATAGAAGTATTTATTTCCTCAATTATTTTACTATTCATCTTGGAATGGCGGCGGTGAAGCTGTCACATTGTCCGCTTCCCACAAAGTCAGTCCAGGTTTAATTCCAAGCCAGATAACTAAGGAATTTTAGTAATGGGAATCGTGGTGAACGATGTAGTTGTTTGGTAGGTTTTCTCGGAGAGCTCCCATTTCCTACGCCCATACATTCTGGCGCTGATCCATATTCACATCATTAACAACTCCGCCCAGCTCCATATGAGTGTCTGCCACACGGCTTCCCGGGCACGCCGGCCGCAATAACCTCGACAATTGTTTCTTCTACTCATAGTTTACACAGTGTTAAAGCTACATATATACCCTCGCGGACTTTTCTGAGGTATTTTTCTTGATAAAACGAGCAGTTGTAACGAATATTACGTACATTTAATAGCCTGTTATTTATGAGGTTCTTATAACTTAAAAAAATAGAGAAAAAATAGTTCGCCTTCAAAAAATAACATTTTACCTGTGTTGCCGGAATCATGAAGTAAATATCTTGAATTTGTCGTTTATTTCACATTTCTATCTTACTTAGGTTGTGTTTACTACAAATCCACTTTCACCCTATCTTTAATGCTAGCGTCTGGAACAGCCTTAACGGATATAACTGCACTACGATGAGAGATAGAAGCATACAATCATTGAACATGAAACAGAGTCAAGGTGTGAGCGTAAACCACTGAAGCTAAGTACTGCAAAAACCTCTTCGCGGAAATCTAGCGTCCCTATAACGTTTTGTAGAGGAAAAGAGTGTGATTAATATTTTGGCGACAAGTCAGCATAACATTTTGACTGCGTTACTTACCTTATAGTATTAAGGAAACTCTATATCAAATACAATTTTCTTTTAAAACTTGCTACAGGTGAATTCTTAAATCCCCAATGCATCCCATCGAGTTTTGTACTGGAAATGTGTTCCTGAATGGCGACACATAATAGCCGGTATGTTTCAGGGTCCGGTTTTTAAGGTAATTCTGATCTGTCTGCTGTAAAATAATCCACTAAACAACTAGCATAGAATGTAGACCTTTTGTTTTCACTTGACCAGGGAGAGGACCAAAAACTATGTGATTGCTCCCCACACACGCTATTAGTAACTACGAGAGCTGTTTGTTGTATATTGCAAGACATGATAGTGAAATCTGTTATTCTCTCATATTTTCGGGGAATAATAAAATTAAATGTCACTTATTGTATTATTAATTGTACATTATAAGTTAAATTTGTTTCACAACTATTCCATCGCACGTGTATCTAAAACATACCAACGAACATTAATATGTGATTACTTAAATGAAAACCGAATGTTTGATGTGTAGAACCCATGGTCCAGCTCACATAGGAAGCGCTGCAGATCCTTCCAAAGTTTGAGAAAATATGAAAAATTTTTATTTAGGAAACTATCTGCTTTACGGAAAAAAATTTCTGGATACGAAATTATTTTACCGAAAGCAATAACATATTGAACGATTTGTACGTGTAACGCTCTTCAATCATGTGAAAGCAGATGTCACTAACCTTACATCTTTGAAAAATGTATGGGACAGTAAAAAGTTGTTAATTATATGGCGGGAAATGTAGAAAAATATATACGTTTCTTGCTAAAACTGCTAATGCTCGTCCTTCTAGGACAACAGTCAATTTGATTTCACAGAGAAGTGCTATTGCCTACTAGGTATGCAACCAGGAATGACTGTGTGCCACAGTGGAGTGATGCATGGGCAGTTGGTTTGTGGTAACACGAAATCGTAAGCTACACCGTGTAGTGGGTTGCTACAATAACATTGGTGTGAGTCATGCTTCCCTTCCCTCCGACAACCATTTACATTTGATGCAGTTCACCTTTTTTTAACATGGGAGAAGTCTCTAGACTACAAACGCACACTTCACTGTACATTGCATGCATTGTGCAATAAGTCGACATGGCAATGTACACGAACGCAGAAATGACAGACATGGTTCTGCTATTTAGTGAAGTGAAAGGTAATGCACGAGCTGCTGCACGATTGTATCGCGAGAGATTCCCTGCGCGGAGGCAACCTCATCACACGACCTTCACAACAGTCATGCAGAGACTGCATGAAAGAGGCACGTTCAAAACGTAAGGTGGCACTGGTCAACCGAAGAATTTACGTACACAAAATGTGGATGAATAAGTTCTCAAGTTTGTGAAGGAAAACCCGCCAACAGGCACCCGTGACATTGTGCATGGAATTGGAGGGAGGGGGGTGTCCTGTTCAACACTATGGTAGTTTATGCACGAATAACTGCTACGTCCCTACCACATGCGAAAGAGGCATTGTCATCAGTGGATATTACTCCACGAAATGTTTGTGCGCAGTTGTTCCTGTATCAGTGCACAGAAGATCCGCACCTTACGTCCATCGTATTGTTTACTGATAATGCGACATTTATGCGAAATGGTTACTTTAACAGCAGGAATAGTCGCATGTGGAAATACGTCAATCCTCGTGCAACTGCCATAGTAGCGAACCAGGAAGGGTTTTCTGTGAACATCTGGGCGGGTATTTGCAATAATCATCTTGTTGTGATCTAATTGATGCCGCGAAGATTGAAAGGGCACATGTACTGCCAGGTTCGGCAACTTGTGTAGTTTCAATATGACGGCGCCCCTCTATATTACACTAGAACTGTGCGTAATCACCTCAACATGGCATTTTCAGTACAGTTGACTGGAAGAGGCGTCCCTGTTGCTTGACTAGCACGATCTACGGATTTTGATCCACTCGACATTTTCCTGTGGTGTTTCCTCAATGCTCTGGTGAACGACACACCCATTGAGCCGGAGAGAGGTCTGCTAGCTAGAAAAATAGCTGCCTGAGACATTTATTTTTATAAATTTTCAGCCATTTAATTATGTTTAATAAAAAATATTTGCTGTTACATATATATTTAAAAAAATAAGGGTAGTGCCAACCACTTTCAATATGGTTGAGGCACATTAAATGTATAAAGTCTTCGCGTTATAATTATCTTCGGTAAAACTATTTCGTATCCAGAAATTTATTTCCGTCAAGCAAGTAGTTTCCTAAATATTAACAAAAAAGGTTCCCATCTTCTTAAACTTTGGAAGCGATCTGTCGTCTCTATCACAGCAATTTTCGTCAACAAGTGGGAATAGTAGAAAGCAGAATATGAAATAGATAATAGTAGTGTATTTACAAATCTTAAACAATTTTTCGGGTTTAGTTGTGATTGTTCTTGGTTAATTCATAAGGGTAGCTTCAGTGAATTCCTGTAGCACTATTATGAAAGTATTTAATTCAAAACAATTTTTTATTAATAATATTTAATTCAAGTATTCTATTTTGATGTTTATGTAATTAGTCATTGCAGTACATAAATATTTTTTCCTTATATTTGTTACAAAAACTGACAAAATAATTTCTATATAGAGGAACAGTGAGATAATATTTACAGTGTTCATGAGAATGTGAACACTAAAGATTACTTTTCTTTGTAAATAAAATATAGTTTTTTTCCTTAATAAACTATCGAGGTATAGTATTAAAGGAACCAAATATTTAATGTCACACCTTTGCTCTATATACCATACACACTGGTAAGTGTCCATCTATATTAACTGCATCCTTAGCAAAATTAACTATGAAACCTGATTTATACACTTGTTTAGGGCAAACACGTGTGTTACCTCGATCCAAGCGGCTCTTAGGACAGCACCCTGCATGTCTGATCTACGGTGCCAAAAGAGAGTCCTACTGGTCAGCTCGAGGTGGTCGAGGGACAGCTCGTGGACCACTAGAGTGTTGCACCCCGGGGTGTTGTACACCTCGTGCAGACCTACATGACCACCAGGACTCAGAGACACTAGGTACAAGCCAGTGTCCATGGGCACGTGCACATCTTGTAGAACCAGCTCCGGGGAAGACTGCGAAGGTATCAGTAGCCGCAGTCTGCCCCGCCACTCTGTCCCGAGCACCTGTATCATGTAGAGAACACACAGTTCCTGACAATCAACCCTCGAGACTACACTGGCTGGGCAAGTACACATCTTGTAGGACCAGCTCCGGGGAGGACTGCGAAGTTATCAGTAGCCGCAGTCTGTCGTGCCACTCTGTCCAAAGCACCTGTGTCATATACCGACCACATAGTTCACGACAATCAACCCTCGAGACTACACTGGCTGGGCACGTGCACATCTTGTAGAACCAGCTTCGGGGAAGACTGCGAACCTATCAGTAGCCGCAGTCTGCCGCGCCACTCTGTCCCGAGCACCTGTATCATGTAGAGAACACACAGTTCCTGACAATCAACCCTCGAGACTACACTGGCTGGGCACATGCATATCTTGTAGGACCAGCTCCGGGGAGGACTGCGAAGGTATCAGTAGCCGCAGTCTGTCGTGCCACTCTGTCCAAAGCACCTGTGCCATATACCGACCACATAGTTCACGACAATCAACCCTCGAGACTACACTGTCTGGGCACATGCACATATTGTAGTACCAGCTCCGGGGAGGACTGCAAAGGTATCAGTAGCCGCAGTCTGCGTCGCCACTCTGTTCCGAGCACCTGTGTCGTATAGAGACCGCATAGTTCACAACAATCAACACTCGAGACTACACTGTCTGGGCACGTGCACATCTTGTAGTACCAGCTCCGGGTAGGACTGCAGTAGGGGGAGAATGCGAAAACCGACATAACCTGCATTTGAATAGCATGTACACTTTCTCCCCCGGGTGCGTCTATTGGCATAGATGTTCATTAGGGGGGGTGTGTCCTGGTCTGTGATTGGATGTTGGGGTCTTTTAGTATGAATATCACGAGAGTGCCATAAGGCCTGTGATTGGCTGAGAGCTTAAGCCCCGCCCCTAGGTTAGGTGGGGGGAAAGAGTAGTGAGGGGAAGTGAGGGGAAATTGGGGGAATGGGCCTTCTGGTACAAGTTGTGCCTAACTGCCATGAAGGGAAAGTGTATGTCTCTGTATTGTACTAGCATACCTCCCCCTCCCCTGCATCCTATCAAGTATTTTTAGTATACCCCCTGCTTTATATCATACCTCTGTAGCCTCTCCCTCTCCTTATAGCATAATTCTGCATTATAGCATACTCTTCTAACCTCTTCTACACCCTCCCTCCCCTAACTAATAACATACCCCCTCCATCCTTATAGCATACCCCTGTACCACCCCTCCTACATCCTTAAACCCCCACCCATTACCTTATGACATACTCCCCTCAGCCTTTCCTTAATCTCTCCCTATCCTTATGACATACCCGCTACCAGCCTATCCTTAACGCTAACCCCTCTCTCCCCTGCAGGATCACCTCTAGAGACATCCTCTCTTCTCGACTTCCGAAGCTCGACTGAGGTTGGTTGGAGGAATTACCATTATAAACTGGAAGTCCCCACTCTACTCTAACCAGCAGTATATAAGGTAGGGTTCAAATATTTAGTTCGCAAGATGTTGCTTCCATCGTGACTCGGCAGATGTGCTCAGCGTAACTAGGTAGACATGAACTTTAAATGTTTACCAGCAGAAGTTTTTGTACCACTTTTGTTAAATCCACAGCTGTGTCTTACTAAGTAATTATAACTGCAGTATGTTATCGTTACATGGTGAATATTTTTTAAGAATGAAATTTTTTTCTCTCTTTAACCACATAATTTAAATGACAACGAACAATGAAATAATTACTCCACATTTCACTTCAAAACTAACATTTATTTTCTCAATGCACCAGTACCCTTAAAAACAGATACACTCACAACCATTTTTTTCCATAGTGCAGCACAATGCAGTGCTCCATTAGGCATGTACTTGCAGCTGAACACTTTGATGCACACACACAGTTGTGCATGTAACACCACACACATAGCATTGATGCACACATACTGTTGTCAGTGGAAATCACTACACAAATCAGAGGTCATAGATTCCCCCTAGAAGGACATGTGCGATCCAGCACCACGCCAAGTATGGATGCTCCAGTGGAAGTCAGGCAAACTCAAGAGTAGGCACAGAAGGAGAGCAGCCACTGTGTAGAGATACAGACATCCCTCCCGTTGTTCAGATCCAGAATGTCAGACTGGACGACCAGGCATTAATCAACCCCACAGTTCACCAGGCAGCCTGGTCGGCAGGCGTGCAGACAGTCAGGCAGGTGGGCAGCCAGGCAGACATTGGTAATTTCTCGTTACCCTTTACTCCTTTAGCTTTACGCGTACATTTCCCGTCCTGTAGGGTGTATGCATAAAGGTTAGGGCGCAAACCTACAAAGGCGGTGATGATGTTGCCACCACACTCATCCTTCACTATGCCTGAAACACCCTTGTTTATACAAGGAAAACCTTGTGTGATTATATGGCGCATAGTTGGAAGTGTCAAAACATGTGGCCAAATGAGGAGCTATGCGAGCATACACATTGTGAAAGTGTACCTCATAAATCAAACTGCCGGTATCGCAATACAGCAGGTGTAAGGAGGGCGAAGGAAACATTTGTCGCATAAAGTTATAATGGAAATCGTACAAATACAATTTGGAAAGGTCGAGAACTGTAACACCGGTGTACAATGGTTTGTTGAAGGTAATGTCGAGCTTCTCCATCTCGATTAAAACCAGTTCATCGGCGAGGATTTGTCGCCCTTTGAACGTCGGACACCCAATCAGTTCTGCTGCACCGTATATTGTGTCATATCGCGAAACGAAACGAATATCACGTTCCCAGCGAACATTTTAAAGGCACTTGCCATAAATGGAATTACACATTAATTTAAAAAATCTATTTCTCAAATGCATTCGCCTCCTGAGCACGCTTGTCTAGGTTAAACCTAATGTAGGGCATCATCCATGCACTCTGGTCAAAATGCAATATGCGGTGAACAGACTGCAGAACAGCACCATACAAAAGGTAGTGCTTTGTTTGCCCGTGTATAATATAATTCTTCTGTGGTTCTTAAGTGAGCAAGGGTTTTTCTGTCGAGCCATTTTGCGGTATGCCTATGATTGTGGTGCAAGTGGCAGATCAGATAGCACATCCTGACATTCATCTTGGAACATCAAATCAACCTCCGCGAAATAGCATGTGCCCCCTTGTGTATCGATGATGGCGAAATCCCAATGAGAAAATTCGTTTGCCGGAACCCACTGAAAATTAGCAAAAGGAAGCTTTGACATCATTGTATGACTGTACATACCATTGATTTCAAAGTATTAGTTTTAGGATGACGGAAGGGAAGGGTCCTAGTCCTTGCCGATGTAAATATTGTTGGGAGTTGGATGCCTTTAACTCACTTCAGTAATAATGCCTCGAACCCCACATTCAACAAAAATATATTTATCAGGGTCTATCAGCAGCTCCAAGTGCACTTGTGTCTTTGATAAGAGACCGTCCCAGACTAGAGCAGGAGCTGTGACATAAAAGTCGGGGTTTACACCATATGCCTCCAAGCAGACCGTCCTGAAATTCTCAAAAATGTCTGCTAATAAACATGTATCCACATGGAAATACTGTAAGGCATACTCCATTTAGGTACCACAGTTGCATGCATTCCAGGCAGCCTGAGCATGCATGTAATCGCTCTTGCTCACGCCCTCGCCTCGCATTACATTATAGAATGTGTTCCTAGGAGGCAGGGAAGTCTCATGAAAGATTTTCCATATACCGCACATGGTCTTATAGAAATACCTCCTTTCATTGCGCCAAATCAAACTGATTGTCGGCTGGAAACTGCGCTCGGGTGAGTTTTAGCTGGTGCGACACTAGATTGCCTGCTAAACAGTCCAGCGATGCGATCATGAAGTTAAAAGTATCTATAAATCTAAGTCGTACTGTTCTCATGCTTCTTTGTGCAGAGTTCCCATAGGGAATATGTTTTGTGTTACACTTGTAACTGTCCATAGTGTTCCCAATGACTTTAATATCGCCTGGGTTTTCCACAACCTCGCTGCCGTCCGCCTGTGTTACACGGCGAGAGGCCAACGGACACATGAGAAAATGACTATCATAATTTTGAATGTTGTGGAATACAGCTACGAGTTGATTCTTCGCAAGACGGAACCGTAAATTGCACTTGTTGTGCACATATCCTCTACGTTCACCAGTCAGGTGGTCATGGACAAGTACAATTGAAAGGGTTGGTGCAACAGATTCAAGTACAGTTTTTGAAATGTTTCAGGAGAAGAGAAATACATTTTGTAATCGATAACAATACATACATAAACTTTCAACAGCGTTGAATAGGAAGTGTACAAAACAAATAATTGGCACAAAAATTATATTTTTAATCTCATATTTAATATGAAAAAAGCTCATAAATTATACAAAAAATTGGTCACATAGCTGTTTGTTGTACTGAACATATATAATTTTCCTTTGTAAATGTATTAAGGCATTCTAGCTTATGCTGCTTATTGAAAATTATGATATATTGTACTACTCTTTATTATTTAAACAAGTATTATCAAAACACTATTCACTAACAACCAATGTTCGTATAACTAAAAAAACTGTAACCTCTGTTCACTCATCATCACTCTCTCTTCCATCTCCTCTCTTCAGGTTATCATAGAAAGTTATATATATATATAGGAGCAAGCTTCAACACATCATCGTACTTCAGAGGATTTAGTGGAAGACTTGTACCATATGCTTGAGGTGCTTGAAGTGCATTATTTCCTAGAGGAACTTTCAAAATTTTGTATTTCTCCATTTCACTTTCAACAAATGTATGCCTTTCACTGATTCACTGACAAGTACTTCATCGGGATATTTTTCATCGTAGAAAAATACCTTGCATTTTGATATTGAGAATGGCCTCCTATGTTAAGCAGCAGGTTTCTTAAAATATGGCTCAAGTGTCATTTTAAGGTCCAGCACTTCGTTCTGTAAAACACGATGAATGCGAAAGTCTTTCCCACAACCATCTACGAGTTCATACAATTGCTCTGGTGAATATACTATCTCTTCCCATTTCTTTAGTTTTTCAATATGAGAAAATGTATTGATCACAAGGCAATCAGCTATTATCATGTTCAGGAACCAAACCGTTAGATTATTCTTGCTCTGTCCTGCACAGTTATCAGTAAAAAGGTACAAAGTGCAGACGTCTTTATTTAACTAATTTTCAATGTAATGCTTCAAAAACCACACCGTCTCTTGCGATCCTTTACGAGCTGTGGTCTCATCGTACATATAAAAGTTTCTGTTATTGTTTGAGCAAGCATGGAAACCAAGATTATAAACCCTAACTTGTCTTGCATAAATTACTTCATTTGTTGTGAGAAGTGATTTTATGTGGTCTGTTAGCATGTCGCCCCCATCGATCAACATGCGGAGTAATATTTGTAAGAGCGTGAATGGCAAGCTTATGATCTCTGCACTTGTCAACAGCATATAAGTTGTAAAACGCTGTCTTGCAAATCACCACCTATTTTGAGCCGACATGGATCTAAAACAAAAGAAAATAATTTTCTGTGTAGTTACTGAATCACATATTTTATTCAAAACAACAGCTATTTACATATAAATTTAATGTTTTTCCTTTCTTTTGTCATGTTGGTGGAAACAATCACGTGAGGTGGGAGGGTTTTACGGCCCTTTAACAGGTAGGTCTTTAGAGCCAATAGGGGTGTAATGAGGTGCAGGACAACACAACATCCATGCCCGTGCCTGGATCCGAACCGGGGACCCTTCGCATAACAGACTGGCACCTTACCGACTGCGCTACGGGGGCCAGCAGGAAACAATTAGGATGACAGTAACTAAAATAAAAATAATAATATTTCACCGGATTTAATGGAAGGGGGAATGTTTACTGCAGTGGCTATGAGTTACATCACCTTGCCTCTGTGACTAACATAAAAGAATGGAGATCAGTAAATAAGGTGGCATGATGGGGAGGTTATTTCTGTACTAACCAAAAATATTTTATCACCCATTGAAATGGATAATGCTGCCAACAAGTTCTGGGGTTTTAAGAATTCTATTGTCTGAGTATGCTGTGCTATTTACCCTTGCTTCATTTATCTATGAGCGAGAGAAAATAATAAGAAAGATTTGTAAAATTAGAAAATTAATACAATCTGCCTACCTTGTAATAGTAACTGTAAGACTTCTTTTGTTGCTTGGGGTCACATGTAGATCATGTCTCAGGATCATCTTCACATTCAGCCACATCAGGTCCTACATCATCACTTTTGGTTGTTTCCTAGAGAAGAAATAACAATGGAAATGAGAAGAAAACTATTTTATATGTTAAACAATTCTTATTTACTTCATTTCTGTGAGATATTCCTACCTTTTCCTTTGTTGTATTAGACCACTTAAATAACTTGTCTTGAGCGATTTTGTCTCCAATGTCACGGGATTGTGTGTAAATAGTATCTCTTTCTTCCTCTGTAAACTTTTTGTAGCACAAACGTTTACATGTACAAGCTGGACCTTGCTTCTTAGCTGCAACATGTTTACCTATGGTGCTAGTATATGATTCTCCACATGCACAGGCTCATTTACTGACATTTCTCTTCCATTTGTCAGGATTTCTCTGCCTCTTCTTTCGTTTTTGATGTTACTAGTTTCAGTAAAACTATCCGTGGCATCCATTTTTAGAATCAAAATAATGACAAACACACCAAAACAAGCATGCGAGTATATTTTCTTTTATGACAGTGTAAATGTGCACAATCTAGCAGTGCTATAACTTAGTAGAGTCTGATGAAAGGGCGCAATTGATATGACCCCCAATCTACCATTAGCAACTGAAACTAACTAGCAAGTGGTTTCGAAAGGAATAACGAGATGGCTCTGACTAGCTGTCCAGCTAACGCAAGACGATCTGTATTCGGCGCAGCAAACAGTCAAACAAATACATGTCTGTTTGTTGCTCCAATATGATATTTGGAGCTACAAACACTTATCTTTAATGAAGCTACAGTTTCACTTGTAACCATGAAACATAACTTTTTGTTGCACCAACAAGTGCCTTTTGACTATAATATGGAACAAACACATAAAAACATATTTATAAAAGCATGTCACTTGACTGTTTGTTGCACCAACCCCTTCAATTTTGTCTGAAGCATTATGCAAGTCCTTCTTGCAAATTTGCCATTTTGTCTGACTCGCGAGCCGGACATTACCGGTTGCAGTCAGCGCCTTCTTACCTACATTTACCTTGTAAATGTCACAAACATATTTTGTCAGCTCGATAAGTTTTGCCACAAGACGCTACATACAGTTCTCACACACAAAAATATGATACTCTGGTTTGCTAACATCATAACTTCACACTAACAAAACAGTCGCAGCATACAGTACATGTTTATTCATAACCATTGTACTAGAACCACCATCTTGTGGCATACATGTAGCCATGGGCTGCAGAAAAGGTTCTGTGTCGCAATATGCTACAAAATCCATTCTCTGCTGCCTGGAAAAGTTTGTGAATTCAAGACACTTATCATTCTGGCTAGGGAATGTAGCTCGTACAGCAGAGTGTTATTTACACTGCTCAGTGTGTGTGGTGAGTCTGTCTTCGCTCGACAAATACTGAAGACAGTACTGGCAAATCCCAATTTTTCCTTTATGTTTAGTCAACTGACTACCCACAAGGCGAGCTAGATTTTTTTATAGTTACAAAGTGTAAATGAGCAGTACACTTACTGGCACAAAGTGCCAAAACATTTACGTGGCTCTCTTCGCACAGGAGATATGTGAGGAGGAACTATGCGAGTGTCCGTCTCTTTAGCGCAGGAGTATGCTATAAGGTGGAGGGAGAAGCAGGACAAACTACAGGGGTATGATATAAAGTGGAGGTATGCTACAAGGGCTAGATAGGATGCAGAGGAGGGGGAGATATGCTGGTACAATACAGGGACATACACTTCCCCTTCATGGTGCTTAGGCACAACTTGTACCAAAAGGACCCATTCCGCTCATTTCCCTTTACTTCCCCTCACTTCCCCTCCCTTCTCCAAGGGGCGGGGCTTTAGCTCTCAGCCAATCACAGGCCTCATAGTACTTAGGTGATATTCGTACCAAAAAGATCCCAACATCCAATCACAGACCAGGACACGCCCCACTAATGACGCTCTAGGCCAATAGCCGCACCCTTTGGAGGGGGTGCCCATGCTATGCAGGTTATGCCAGTTTTGCTTCCAGTTGGGACAGAACTCGCATGCTCACGTTACTGACTGCGAAGGTATCAGTAGCCGCAGCCCTCCGCGCCACTCTGTCCCGAGCACCTGTGTCGTATAGAGACCACATAGTTCACGACAATCATCCGTCGAGACTACACTGTCTGCGCACCTTTTTTGAGGACAGATGGATATGCGTTTTCTGTTCATATCAAACACGCAATCTGCAGTATTTTATTTATCAGACTTATATGTCTTTACCGTGGAAAGTATATGCAGCGACACACGATCGCTATTGGTGAAGTGTCTTTGCTTTTTGGAACTTTCCAGCAGATCGATTATTGATATTTTCATTTAAAACTATAAGGAATCGTATGACACTGAACGATAAATAAATATATATATATATATATATATATATATATATATATATATATATATATATCCTGTCATAGGCATCTCGACGTGCGCACGGTAATATAACCTGTATCTAAAATAATAAAAACTTTGTGCACCTGTTGTTTAGCACTTTGTGTCATTGGGGGTGTTGACATATTTTAATCAATGAATAAATATCAATGGCTTCAATCATATAGTCAAACTGTTTATTATCATTACGCTTAGCTATTCATTGCTTTCGAAAATATACAGTCTAGATGTAAGGAAATATTCCATTACTTATATAGAAATACTAGCAGTCCCCCTCGGCTTTGCTCGCGAGTATTGTACATAACCGATAATATTTACTTTAATTGAAAAACGTCTTTGTACCCCAGATTGTTACTTCAATCATCTAGTGTTAGAATGCAAATCTGCTAGTTGAGCTCAATCCACAGCAGGATAAGTAGCTATAGCTATCAACGCAAAAATAAAAGAGTCTTAAGTTTGTCCCTGTCACTAATAGCGACTTCACCTGGGCCTTATTCATAGCACTGCGAAGTTGATGTTGTGGGGCGTATATAGACTCATAAATGTAAAAATGAAAAAAGGCTGATTTAGAGTGTTGAACAATCATTGGTGACAGTACCCTCAATTGCATATTTTCAAAATGTTCACTTGAAGTTTAATGCCATTAGAAAGTTTTGGTGGGAAAACGTTTCGCGGAAATATATTTTGTGCACAGACCTTGAAATGAGTGAGATAATATATGCGGGCTGATGTTGTTGAGGAACCTAATTGGAAAGTGAACTGCATAATCAATTTTACCTCTTTCAAACGACTGCATGCAAACAGTACTAATCCGATTAGCCTTGCAATGTGTGTGTGTCAGAACTGAACGTTCACACGCAGTTTTTAACGGAATTCGAGCCCAGAACTTCCCGGAATGTAAACCTGAGTTACAAACAACTGCGTCTTTTAACGTCGAAATAATTAATTAATGTAAACGAATTTAATTTAAAAAATGAATTATTCATGTTCTGGTCTTATTGAGGTTGCACAACACCACGTCTCGATAGGTTACTGTAGAGTGGGTTTCCTGTATACTGTAATTTATTTATCGCTGGTCGTACTTGCTTTTAGGATCATCTGCCTTCAAAGTTTACAAACTTAGTTTTATTCTTAATTAGCATGTTTACTTATAAAGTAAAAAAAATACACATAAAATTCTAAATACTTACCTAAGCATCACTCTGACGTGAACAACACCTCAATAACTCGTACTCGTTAGATATCGTGTGTTGATGGAAAACACAATTTGTGCATTTTAACCCTTTTGGGTATCGAATTTTGAAATATTTTTACCACACACCTAATACATTCGTATAAGTATCCAATTGAAGTGCAAATCACGACGGTAGCCCGTTCAGTCGAAACAAAATCGATCATTAACTAAATAACAGGTACATTATGACCCCTGCTCAGTACTGAGAGTACGAATTTCGAAAAATCTTAAAACCATTCTGCGAACATTTCTGTATTCATAATCCTAAAGCAAACATTAACTGTATATCTCGACAGGTTCGATAGGTATCGACGATTTATCTATAACAAATTACTGGTCTTTTCACCTCATAAGAGAGTGAATTTCTAAATACCCTTGAATACTTTATCGGTGTCTTGTTAACGTGAAATATATGACAATAGCCCGCTTTTATCAAGATATATAAAAGATTAATTGAAAACACATTTCACTAATTTTCAACCCTTTTCACCTCCTTAGGTAGCGAATTTCGAAAATTCGTGAAATTACTTTTCAGTTATTTGAGTAAACATCATTCTTTTACAAAAATCACGTCGATACATAAAAATCAATGGGATCGATATTTATCGATTGTGAATCGAAAACAAATTTTACTCTTTTTATAACCTCTTAGGGGCCGAATTAGGAAGATATATTTTAATGGTAATTGGGATATTTTAAAAGCACAGTAAAGTAAAATGTACACACGGCAGTGAGAATATGAATGTACAACATACTTACAATTTTTGCTTCTTGTAAATAAGGGAAAGTTTAACATACACCACAAGTGTGAACATCATTCATTAACTACAAAGAAAGGTCAGTATAATTAACTGCTACCACAGGAATTAGTGATTTGAATGCTACTAATGCAAAAATAATTTTATTATAATTTAAATTCCCTGTATTTTGTATTACGACAAAATCTTGCCTAATAGCATCCAAATAAATTTTAATAAGTAATTTATACTGTCATATAAATTGTAAAATACTTTATTACATGTAAGTCAAAATACCATCAATTCTAATTAGTTAGGGTATCAGAAATAAAACGAAAGACAATTTTTAGAATTCCATCTTCGTTGTGTGTGTTTAAACTGTAGTTTGAGAAATTAGTGAAAATATATTCTAAGGCGCATATGGTATGTCTCGTGTAATGTTTCCTCTCTCAGATAAGAGTTCCCGGCGACACGCAGATGCATTGATATCAGCGAATAGTAGCGTAATTTACCTAATATAATATTTTATTTATTTGAATTTTGAAACTTCCCGAAAATTTTTCTTTTGAAGCTGTAGTGTTTGTGACAAGTTCGTAGCTACAATGTTTGTAAAATGGGTTGGTTGGCGGGGAATTATGTAAAAAAATTCCTATAGTTGGGATTAGCACAAACAATAAAATTCCGTTAACATCTTATTATTTATTTTAAAACATTATGGGCGGAAGAATACTTATTTATTTGTACGCACAGTACTGGTATTTAAAAAGATAAATTATAACATTTTCTGACAACAGGAATTTCTGAGGATGGTCCTTGATCCTTTGTACAGGCTGTCTCCTGCTGGTCTCATTTACCTGTCAAAGGCGAAAACTTTTATTTGTAAATTAAGTAAATTTGGAAGTGTTTGAATACAAGAAATAGTTAGTGTGCATATTACTCAGAGTTTATTTCTTGATGTTATCCATAAACTATTGGTGTTGTCATATGCAAAACTGAAACGACCAGCTTCAGAATCTGTTTACTCTTACCGCACAAGCAATAAGCAATAATCTTTTTTAAAGCTATTTTTACTGTTATAATTCTCTAATTTTATATTTTATGTGAAGGAAAATTAATTTGTCATCCATTTGAAGACTTTTTATCTCTCCTTATTCACAAAAAAATATTTCGACTTTGCCGCATTATCCCTTTCATCGCTGGTTTCTGTATATATGTTTTGTAACAAGTTGACGTGAGCCAGACGTCCGCGTATCTTTCTCAGACCGCTTGTCCTGCTACAGTTCGACCACTACCCTGGCATCAGGTACAACAGATGCGAATATGCTAATTGTCGGCCGCACCGCTAGTTAGTTTATCTCCTGGAGCACCTCAGACATCAGCTAGGGTAGTGGAAGTCTACGAGTGTGTACGACGTGAGCGCTACGGCCTCTCACTATTACACCCCGTCGGGGTTAAGGAATGAGCCTCATACAGTGCGACCCTACAGCCCAAGTTGGCAACCTTCCAGTTAATCACTCATTATTATATAAATGTAGTTTATTTTTTCACAGACACTTTAATAATTAGAGATGTGTGTTAGCTAATAAGAGACGGACAGACATATTTACATTAATTATTAATTTAATTTTAATTAAAGCTGTTGCCAGGTTCCTTAATTTTATTATTATGTTTAAATTTACTAGTGTCCTAAATAATGTAACATACTTTAATTAATTGCATTTAGTGTATTCATTTGTTCACCATTACCACTTCATCTCATTTAATTTTGTTGTGTTTTGGCAGAAGATGCTGTTCCCTCTACTCGCCATCTCCCAGAAGCAGGGGCTTGTTCGTCCGACCACCGAGCAGGAAACACGTGCGGGAGAACTACTCTCGCGCTGCCCCTGAACCTTGTGTAGTGGCTAGTGCATCTTTGGTAAGTTAATATTAACATTCGTGTTCTGTCCAGGGGCCGAACCACCGTCATCTCCGAGGTTACAGTTTGTAGGAAATATGTACTAAAACATCATGCACTATTAAATTCATTTAAGTAAATATAGTTTTTCATTTCCATATCAAGACTGGGTCTGAACCCAGTAATTCCCGTGTATTTCAGTGAAGAAGAGGTGTGGTCCTGGGCTAAAAATGGGTTAAATGTGTATGTGTAAGTATACATATCCGGACTCAAAACCGCCAACATCTGTGATGCTGCTTGGAGGCAGCCACATGGTCGCGGCCACATGACCTGAGAAAGACGTCTCGTGTTCGCGTTTCGCCGAACTCAAACTGCGGAACTGGTGCCTATGGGATTTCCTAACCTCCCCATGTACACATTCCCTCGTCATTTAGCCTCCACGCATCTCAGAGTAACGTTAAAGTATATACACAGGACTTCTTATAGGCATATTTTGTTTATGCTGAATTCCTATGCGGCGTGTTTACTACTCATACTGCTGTGTCCATAAGAACAACTACGAAAAATGAGACTAACTGTAGAAAACTAACAAAAAAAAAAACAAGGAGTAGTAGGTAGTAGTAGGAAATGGACAGAGCTGGGACAGAGGCTTGAGGTAGAGGAGCTGAGGAGCAGTGCCACCATGTTGGATCGGTCCGCCTACATTTTGTCATGTGACATGCTCTTCACGACTTCCAACAACAAACTAACACTCCTACCTGTTTTTCCTACTTCTATAACCTCTCTGAATACACATTTTCAACTATCTCAGACGCGTTTAATATCACGTCTTTAATTAGATAGCTAACGTAATAAATGGGATGTGGGAATATATATTATTTACTTAATAAAACAAGGTTTACGTGAATCAGCGTGCCATCCATCCTAGCAAACCTGTCCTTGAATTCAGAAAATAGCATTTTAAAATCACATAGGACGGGGCGACAAGTATTTTCTATGATTGACGAATGGCTCGCACAGTCTCAGCGACTAGACATATATTTCTTCCAGTCTTAATACCACAACCTTAAATATACACTTGCAAAGAGGACGTTTATGCATCACAGTTTAACTTAAAAGAACTGTGCAATTATTTTATAGCAGTACTGTATAGTTACAACCAGCATCAGTAGATAGGAAATGTATGTTCTCTGTCAGTAGGCTTTAGGCTGAGGCCGAGGTAGGTAGGAAATATCCACCATTTTGTTTTGGCGGCCATCTTATATCGGCCAATTTTTTCCCTTTTTCCCTCAAAATTTCCCTTTTTTCCTTAAAATTTCCCTTTTTTCCCTAAAAATTTCCCTTTTTTCCTTAAAAATTTCCCTTTTTCCCTCAAAATGTTATTGTCATCCCAAGAAAACCATGTCGGAAACCATGATCCACAATGTGGAGCAAGAAATCCACAATGCGGAGAAAAGCGGAGCAGAGATGTGGATTTGATCTCCGCATTGTGGATTATTTTGGGGTTTATTTGGGTATTTATTGTCCAGTTATGCATTAATTTTGTCACTTTTTGGTAAAATGGCTTCTAGCTGTGGATCACCGCTTGGTTGACGTCACGGTGGCTATCTTATAGACTCGTTTCCATATTGGTGAATTGGCTATGGCCTATCTATTGGAAAGCGTTAATTTATTGTAATCTTGACAAGTCGTTCATGGTTTGTATTCGTTACTTCATTTACTACAAACTTTGAGAATTAGCCATAGCCTTTGAATGGCATTGTAATTTTAGTGAATCGACCATGGCCTATATATTTGATAATGGCACCATGATAGTGAATCGGTAAAGACCTATGAATTGCATTATTTTAACCGATGCAATCTTACGGAATTAGCCGTAGGTTAAAACTTGTAAGCCATCACAAATCGCATTTTTTTTAATCGGCCATTACCAGTATTTTTTATAATTACTCTCACTGCTATCTTATGCATTTAGTAATGAGCTATATAATGGAAAACATCATTGACTACTATCTTAGGAATCTTGGATGATGTCATGATAGCTATCTGAGAAGGAATTAAATATCACAATCTTGGCGAATCGGTCATGACCTATCTGCAGTTGGCATTATCTGCTTCTCATCTGTAGAATAGCTTTAATTTTTGTGATCTTGACGAATCGTCCATGGTCTGTGTTTATTTATTCACCTGCTACAAACTTTTTGAATCTGCCATGACCTGTGGATGGCATTGTTAATTTGGTGAATCGGCCATGTCCGATATATTTGATAAGGCACCATGTTGATGAATCAGCTAAGACCTATCTACTGTATTATTTTATCCGATACCATCTTAGGAAATTAGCCATAGCCTTTAATTTGTATGACATCAAACATCGCATTTTTTTTGTGAATCAACCCATGATCAGTATTTTTCAAATTTACACTCACTGCTATTTTAAGCATTTAGTCATGAGCTAAATCATGGAAAACACCGCTCACTAGCATCTTAGGGGTCGCGGTCGATGTCATGATGGCTATCTACATGTCGCAAACTTGGTGAATCAGCCATGGCCTATCTGTCGGTTAGCATTTCCCACTTCTCACTTAAGGATTAAACCTCAGTCTATGTATAGCCAACTTCGTGATTTAGTCTAAGCCCGTGGTGTGATGTAAATCAGTGCCTCATTGGCTAATTATTCATGATTTTACTGTAGATGACATCACCTGCTTGGGGAATCGGATGACACCACACATCGCCATTTTCAAGAATTAGTCATGTCCTGCGTAATATATGTTACCATAGGTACTATCTCGAGCTACTGGAAATAATCTATGGCGTGTAAGAAGATATCATCCCCCTGCATTTGTGTAACCTTCTGAGGTCTTGGACGAAGCCATAGCAACTATTTGATAAAGTGTTACCTACCCATCACACTGTACGTGATTCGGTCGTTCCATATGTTTGTATGACATAAGCATATATTCCTTCGAAAAATAAATCTCGGTATATATCCTAATGAAAACCATTAGCACTACATTGGCGAATAAGATGTGGTGTATCCGTGGGATGATGTCATCCAACACCACCAAGATGAATCAGATAAAGTCTGAATTTTCGATGGCACCACCTGGCACTATTTGTGTAATCAGTTATTACCTATATCTTGGATAACATCAAACATCTTCATATTAGAAAATCGGCCGTGACGTTTTAAGCGACCACACAGAGTTTGACAGGATTCACCATCACAATATTTAGTTATTCATTTAGTTTTCATTAATTGAATTTTCAAACTTGTATTGCTTGGTATAAGGGCAAAAAAATATTTACCAAAAATGTTTGACGTGGTAAGAATGAAAATCGAAATATATATGCAGAACATTGTGTACCCCTGACGTAAGGATCAAAATTCAGTGAACATCATATTTTTTATCACTATACATTGATTTATTAGGAAAATATGTTGGGGTGAAATGGTTATGGGAGGGGAGTGGGGGAGGTATTATTTTAAGTGTTTCATCGTAGGAAGCTTAGTTTTATGGATCTATTCAAACATAAAATAATAATTAACAATACACTACCTACCCTATAGAACCGAACTTAAAAAATATTTTTTTTGTTGTGTTTCATATATATGCATGTAAAACAATAATTGTTGTAACACATACAGCCTGCCATGAGAAACGTCAATAGTTTCAGCTAATCATTACACATCTCAACTCAGTGCTGTTGTAATTTATGTTTTCAACAACACTATAACCTAAAAATTGTATAATTCAATATCGAGGTAAGTAGCCTGCACTCTTCTACTCCAAAACTGATCCTAGGTGTTTCCTATAGGTATAGAGTTAAAATTTCGAGGGCTGTAAAGATATTTCTGATATCGTCAACTATATAATAAATAAATACATATGGACCTGTGAAGAGCGTCGAGGAATGCAAGGGCAGTATGATTCTCAGCACACTGCATAGGTAAGACCACGATCAACTGACCAGATATTTTGTGAGAATCTGCAATCGCAAGAGACTACCAGATAGGTAGGTATACATCTAGCGTGCAGGTTGTGACAGGCACAGGGCACCAGCCTCGTAACTACCTGTGGCAGATGAAAAGCAATGCGAGGTGCAGCACCATCACGCCGTATAGACAGCCAGAATAGTGAATTAAATGTATTTTCCATATGTTTTACAATGACGTGTGTTTGTTGGACATACATGGATAAATATAATTGATAGGTATAAATATATTTAATCCTATAAATGTAACAAGTTTTGAAAACACTGTTCAATATTTAACATAATATATAGTTCAATACATGATGCATATCGATGTGAGATAAAGACGCGAATCGAGAATGTGTAAAAGGATTACACTATAGCGAAAAAAAATTTTCAAAGAAAATAATTAAGTATAGCACTACTGGAACGCTACGAAATTTTGTAAATGTGTGTACAGCTATCATTCTGAATGCTGAAAGGCTAAAACATGTGACTTATGTTATTACACACTCATGCAAATATTATTGTTACTCCAAGCAAAACTTAATAATCGAGACAGTCAAAGAAACTTTTCTAAAACTCTAGCTCCGAAAAGTTTATTTTTCCACTAACACTCTTTGTAAACAAATATACTATGCCAGGTTAAAACTGAATCAAGAAAGTAATTAAATTTTTCAACACTAGCTACCTAAATGAATACTTTTAAATATTTATAACTATTTCTGTAATCATTTCGTTATGTCAATTAATAAGTTAACAATTTTATGTAAATTGAAGAGTTTGGTCGTTACCTCGTTAGTGCTCTTTTGTAATCAACGAAATCACAAGTCTTTAGCTATAATGAATACAGAATTTGGAAAGTATGAGAGAATTGTTTTGCATGTAAGTAGGTTAGATACAATCATGGTTAAATGTGAGTGCAATGAATATGCTGCGAAGTGAACAAATATCAATACTCGAAAGTCGTATCGATATTTCTACAGACGTTGACGACCGTCATTGTCCTTTTTGGTAATGTAGAACATCATTTGAAATAAAAAAGAAATATTTCTTACATCGATGGTTTACCAAAATCTGCATTAAATTTCTTGCTACGCACTTGTACGACAGAGTGAACACAGAGTGTACCACCTTTCCGAATGTTCAGAAACTTACCATCAGATATCGGTCACGTTGTTATACATCTTCCATAATTCCAAACCATTATTGTGCATCGCCAGGTCCCAGCACGAGTACTCTGACTGACACACACACACGCGCGCATGAAAAGAGATGCTTAGCAGGCTGATAATTCCATTAATACATTGAATATGTGACTGGAATAGCATTTTTCTATAATATATATTCTCTATAATTAATAGAGGTAACTATCCTAGCGAGACATGTATTCACATAATTTATACTAATCAAATCAGTTTTCAACTTGCTTGCAGCTTTATTTTAAAACCTTAATGCATGTATAAGCTTAAAAATATACCTAGATGGATCAGGGACGTTTAACACAGACATTATATTTGTTGTAACTATGACACCAGTTATTATAGTAATAATAACTAACATTAAATATTATAATTTGTGAATTAATGTAATACATAATTCCCACTACATTGTATATCTCACCTGTATAAAGTCGACGTTACCACTGCAAGGATCAGGATACAACTAACTAGTGTTACGTGTCGTCTCATCCATATGTAGCAACTGCTAGGTTCAGAAGCCAGCAGACCACCTGGACAAGTTTCTTACCTACCCACCCGCCCCTCTTTGTACACCAGGCAGCAGGTG
>PNEQ01111900.1:0-35679 GCA_003012365.1 Medauroidea extradentata
CTTTGGCTGAAGCGATAGAGTACCAGGAGAGCATAGGCAATACTGCGTACATTGGGTTTCGAAGAGCAATATTGAGCACTTCCAAACCCAATGTACGCAGTATTGCCTATGCTCTCCTGGTACTCTATCGCTTCAGCCAAAGCTTCGCGTGCATTTTTCACGAAAACTATGAGCCCTAGACAGTTGCAATAAGAGAACCACTTTTATTACAAAGCTCGCATTACTCAATAAAACATCGTCAAATGTTCCACTATCCCGATGGCACAAACGTTTAGTCCACTTAGAGGGTGGCCACCCCTGTTCTTTTAGTAATGGCTGAAGGTATCAACCAGCATTTGATGTGGGTTTGAAGACTATTATAACACAAATCAATGTTCAGAGTATTGACCTTTTACGTAATTCTGTTTGCGATATTTAAAATAAATACGGTTTTCAAATTCGATATTCTTTGGCTCATTACTCCCACAATATTACACTTAGGTTCAAAGTGTCCTACATATGTCCTACTTTATTTTCCATAAGGAATGACCTCCCTGCGTTTGTGCCTGTAGTTCAGGACACTTCCTGTATAGTCTCTGGATACAAGAAAATATATTAACACAAACGTGCATCCAGGCACCAGGTTTTCTTTGACGCACCATTTGCTGCAATGTCAAATACCCAAAATACTTCGTTAGTTTGTAATTTTTTTCTGATATATACAAGATTTTTTATGTGATCGTTAATATTATTAGTTACAGTATGAATCAAGCTTTCAAAATAAACAATTGACAGGAGCCGATAGAGAACACCGCGGTAATTCAAGATTCAAATAGTGGCACTGAAAGGTGGTTGTGACAGGGAGCGACTTCAAGAATGAATTCCATTCTAAGGGATTTTACTTTAAAGGATTAAATTATTACAAAACAGGGTTAAACACAGATGATTTTGGAACTATACAATAGGTCTGCGTGTTAAGTATTAATCGCTGGTTTTCTGTCGCTGAGAGTATGTATACTTGTTTGCATGAAGCTTCAATCTATTTTGACATATCTAACGATTCTGCCTGTGTACATGATCTAATATCAGCCACAGTTAAATGTAAAGTTTACTAAATATGAGAAGGGATTGGCATCACGGTAAATTTTTGAGCCAAACATTTTTACCAGCATTGCATCAAACTTATAATACGCATAAAAGGCTTCTCCTCCGAACTATCAAAATTTACTGAGATTATGTAGAGCAGGTTATTCCTACTGGTCGTTTATGTCAAAGTAAACTTTCTAAATGATTTATAATGGACTAACAACAAATAGGCCTAATAATGTTTTGTTACGCCCTCAGATGTTAATTTTTTGCTGTATTAGAATGTGCACACTGTCATTAATAGCAACATGTCAAAGTGAATATTAATAACCAGTCGAATGATACACACTGAGTAACAGGTTAGAAAAAAAACGTATTTTCTTATGTGAGAGTTGGCTCTGGGAATAATTCTGTAGCTAGTTGCAGTGTGATTGGTAACGGATCTAATAAAATACGAAACCGTAGTAAAATTAAATTGAAGTTAGCGTGGTAAAGAGACAAATTCATTTAATTAAATTTTTAAGTGGAAAACAAACCAATTTTGTATTTTTAACGACCAACTTCGTGTAACTTTCAATTCACGAAAGCTCTGTGATTGGTCAGATTACTCCTGCTAACAATACAAGCGCAACAAACAGCAGAAATTATCTCTTGCCAAACTTGTAACATAGATATTTCCAACATGCAGAAGAATTAACATTAGCAAGACATGAACTGATTCCTGTAAACAGTCATACAGAAACAATTCAAATGTAAAAGTTTCCTTTTTAAACGGGCTTGAAGAAAACTGCAAAAAATTTTAGTTTTACATTATTTTCACAGTTTGTATTTGACATACATTCCTTAAACCTCAGTTACTGGCAAAACGTCTTGCGTGGCCATTTTGTGATGCTTTCTAATTCTTTCTAAATAACAGTTTGTGTCATTTGTGTAGTGTTCTCTTGTTCGTTAATTCCAGCTTTATTAATGTTTGATGTCTAATATTTAGAATTTGGAAAAAAGTTCAGAAACGTGAAATTAGTCGAGACTGACAAATAGAACTCGGACAATATAAGTCAGAAGTGGAATTGCATTAGAAAAATCTCTTATACGGATATCATATCTACTCAGAGACACTTATTTGTGACAGTTACTAAGAAATAATTGTATTATAAATAGTCTATAAAGCTTGCATACCGTAACTCGGCAACTATTTTATCACTTCTCTACGAATTAGGTAAACGAGTTGTACTACAATATCACGTGAAAAGCATGCATTGTTTAATTGAACTGACATTTATTGTTTTATTTAGCTTTGCGTACAGTTCAAAGGGACATCGCCTGTTGTTCTTGATGTTGACAAGTTTTTCAGCTATAACTCCATTAAAAAGTGTAACAACTACATAAACATTAAATTTTATAAATATAAAAGGAAAGACGGGTATTTTGTTGAACGGTTAACTGCTTGTTATTTAACATTCATCGCGTAATTTAATATATTTTGGTAAAATCACCCAAAACAAAAAAGTCATAAGTTAGTTGTAAGACGAAAGAATATAACTTATATAAATTACATATATTTTAAAAATAAATCGGTACTTCAATAGTTACAGTCTATATATTATAACAGTTATTTCTCCCATTAGTTATAATATTTTTCAAAATTAAATTAAACACTTGACAAAATGTTACACCCGGAGTTGTGACGTACGTGTATTTTTTTTTTTTTTTGTATTTAACAAGGTTTTCTGCGCACTTTTACTTTATTCATCAGCCAGTTTTAAAAAAAGTTGTACTTTTGAATGCGTAAACAAATCAATGCGGCATTTACTATATTATGACGCTGCTGTATTCCGCGACGAAAAAAAGCGTTCCGTTTCTTTCTGTATCCTGTACAACACTTGTATGCGGGAAGCTGTAAGCGCTTGAACAAGCTATCGTCTGCGTCTGAATGGGCTGACGTTTTGAATACGTACATTTGTTATGTTCACGATTCTTTTGATCTCTTTGGAACACCGTTACGTTCGCGTAACACGCCGACGACGCGACGGTTGTTAACTTAATCACCGCACTACAGTAATTGTTTTATTTTTGCAGTACTAATTTATAGTGCTGTAAATATTTATTCAATAGTGTTAATTCTTTTATCTCATATAAGCCTCGAAAAATCTCTGTTCATGTAAATATTTTTACACTTAGCAGATTCAAAACTTGTCTCAGTAAACTGTAATGAGGCTTTTCATTTTACGCAACAGTTTCATATGTGCTGTGTTTAATCGTGATCTGATTTCACCGACACATGAAGCGGCGTTACAGTTCTGATCATATTAACACACCTATACGCGTATCATATGCAGTGAAAAGTAAAACATAAATCTGAAATGCGGATATTTTGCCACTTACCTTATTAAGCATCCAAATTGTAAGAATACGCGTAAGTTTTTTTACAGACGATTTTAACTTGTTTCTTTAATAAGGAACACAATTTTACAAAAACAAATAGTAGAAACTATTAATTTTATTTACGCATAGCTTTTGATGACCAAAATATGAATCAAACCTAATTAATATAGGGTATATATACGTGCACGTGTGTATTTACAATAAACAGATAAACATTACTTATGAGCAGTGTAACGTGTCAGTATTTGTTTATTTTCCTATGTGATTTGTTATTATATGTGAAACATTAATTAATTTTGACACAGACCTCAGATTATTATCTAGATTTTTAATAAAAATAGTGTTTTTTTTCTTATTGTGTGACAAAATGTGAACTTTAATTCTTGCCAGACCAAATTATTTGCATTTTAGATTATGACTGACAGTTTACTCTGTGACTATCCTGATATCCATTCTCACAGCACAACCCGCGAAGTTTCGAACTGTTTTGCCGAGTGCTGATTAGCTGGTGGATTAACGATTCTGAAAACAATTTTTTTTTTCCATCGGATATATTACTAGGGACGATGAGGAGAGCCGTAGCGAAAAGGTCGTTGTTGGCTCTAGGATTTACCTTAATTAATTAAAGCCGATTCGAGACGTTAGTTCTGGTCGTCTCTGTGGTGAAGACGGAGTCAAGAAATGGGCAAGAGGGCCTGGACTCGGGACTACCGCGAAGTTATATTAATTAGTCTTCCGCGATTTTATATGGTGTGCTAATGAACTATGACCGTATGAGTCCGAGGGCCTAAGGGAAAACATCAGAAGGAGAGGAGCAACTCTACTAGGTATGCCTGAGTCCTGTCTGCGGTTACAACCACCGTGGGATTTCAGCAGACGTCAAAGGGATAGTTTGCTATCCAGAGATAAGTGAAACAGTCTTATATACATGACGTCATATGGTTTTCAGGATGGACACTAAACTCCTCTATGTTACTTAATGTACCTGGCTTTAGTTTATGAACTTATATAACCTACGTTAAACTCACTTAAATAGACTCACTCAGTTTGCTCTATAGATCCCAATTATTTAACGTGTTTATTTTAACCTATCTACCAAGGTTAAAGACTCTAAACGCTAATCATTCACGTAGGAATATCTGGCTGGCAGTTAATGACAAATAAATACCGATATTATTTAAATTTGACCTTTTACAACTTAATAAGATTTGTTGTTTTACAGAAATATTACAATTTTTTTTTCTTATTCTGAGGTCGGAATATCTTAAATTGATATTTCCCACTGAACCGTCTAGAAATGTATCATTAAATTCATGCAAACCCATACACACTACAGCTTTTATTAGTCACGTAGCTATAAGTGTGTTGTGAATTACGTTTCATGGTGCAGGGATTGCTGTTGAATGTTGGCAAGTCAGGTAACACTACGTAACCTCACATGCATTGTGTGATATGCCTATGGTAGTATGCGTGTACAAGATAATCGTCCGGAAAATAAACCATAGTAAGTTCTGTAGTAGGGTAGTAATATATATTACCATAAGAATTGCTGCGATACAGCAGCTGTGTAGGGTTGCTTTAACTACAATTTTAAAATGTAGCAAACTATTTTGAACGTATACAAAATAAACTATGCAAAATGCGAAGTCTCGTATTTCTCATGGTTATACACGTTGTTGCTCGTGAAGTACATTATAGATTTTAAAATACGGTTTACTCATTTCACAGAATTTTTCTCTCAAAACACTACACGCGCCTCGCTTCTTTTGAAAATTGTAATTTTCGTGTAATCTTACGACCTATAAAAAAAGTCCACTCCTGTCCGGCATACCTAATTTAGTATGTTGCTCACGACACACGAGAAGGTATGATATTGGAACACACAGTATAGTTAAGAACGCTTTACAAGTAAAACACAGGTACACGAAACACAAACAAATACCGAATTTACGTGCATTTGACTGTCAGGCGGTGTAAAATAATTTTTGTGTGTTATGTCTTAAATAATTAAGTATGTATAAATGTTATTTAGCCACTGAGCATTTCCTGTAATTTGTGGATATATATAATTTTTTCTGATTTATAAAATGTTAACTATACGGTTACATATCTTCTACTAACGTCCAAATACAATATGTAAATATCTCTTTGAACTCTCTATTTCTGTGTGTTATGTTCCTGTTTTCTCTGATCCCGTAACATTTCTTACTCTTGCCAACTCGCTTCGCAACCCTGCAGGCCCAACAGCAGAGCTGTAAACTAGGAACTGGAATCCTAAGCACACAAATATATCACAGGGCGCGACGTTAATCCTAGCCATTTATTGTCTGCCGTGCAAGCTATGCGCGCAGACAAAAAAAAACGGGAGCAAGTTGGTAGACCTGGGGCCGCACATAACCTTCGCTCCACCCATCATTGTGGGTCCTGCCCCGGACCGTATTAGCCCTCCATTTGTCGAGCGCTTTCCACCCGCCCTTTTATTTCTCCCGTGATGGCTCAATAACCATGAAATATGGACGATATTATCTACCGAGACTGTTTACACATTCAGTTAGTTTCCTATTGACTATATGTTGAGTTCTGTTTGTTCAACAACTTACTTGCCCTTCTTCCAGCAGCCCGAATAGAGCAACTAAGGGCTCAGAGGAGTGGAAAAGAATCTCGCAAAAAGAACTGAGCAGATTGCAGAAGAGCCAGGGTGTTCTCGCTGTTAGACGTACGATACGGTAGCAACATAAGTTGAAAATAAATAAAAAGAATTTAATAAATTACCGTCCTTAAATTTTTTATTCCTATAGTAGCATAGCAGATAATTCACTCGAAAGGTATCTACTGTCGAACGAAATAAAATCGGCACATGTCATGCTGTTCTTATTGAATAATTCCTTACATTTTTACTGTTGAAAAACGTATCATACTTTGATTGACGTTCTCTTTACCGTAATCCTTTGGTCGTTTCATTTCATAGAGTTAAATTATGGTCGAAAACTCTCCCTGTATTAGGAGACTGGTTTACCACGTGAACTTTAACCTTGTTAAAGCAGTAGGATGCTGGTCAAGAACGAAAAACAATCTTTTCCTCTGAGAATTTTGTCCAATGGTTGTTTTATTCACTTGACAAGTTACATACCTTATGGGTATTTTGCCATTTCAGTTTCATCCAGAGTACGCTTTTTAATGATTGCACTAATTTGCCTCTCATTGAAGTGCTTTAAAAATATTTTCCTACACTTAATTTATGAAGAGTATCTTACATTCATATCTCGCTGACCTAACGATCAAACTAGTGTTTTTGTCGATACTTTCTTATAATGATGGTGAATAAAGATCAGTAGGAATTAAGATAAATAATAATTAATAACGAATAAAATTGTAAAATTGCCTATAACCAGGGTTACCTTGTTCGTGATCAAACTGTTGTGCCTAAAAAACAGAATAATCCACACACGTTATGCTGTTTTGAAAAAGAAACTGTCGTATTATAAACCGATTTAATAAAACTATATTCAGACCATTCCTTTGAAGCAGGTTTATTTCGGTTTAAAAATATCACGAGTATTTAATCATTAAATTATTTTAGCATTAACTACCAATTGGATGTAAAATATATAAATATTAGATTCAAGGATTGTTAGCAAAGGAAAACCATTACATCGGAACACAAATTGATTAGTTGTTAATTAATAACAGCCTAAAATTGTGACGAAGAAAACTGGGAAACTTTATTTAAAGACGTTAAACATGTTTTTAATTTATATGCCGCCAAAAATGACTTATTGATGAAATTATTGGTAATATAATGCTGCAATACATTCTAGACAAATTTAATAAAGATAATTTTATGTAATGTTTCAGAAAGTGTGGTAGACATTACGTTAGATAAAATTGTACTTGATTTTCTTACGAATATCGTTATAAATTATATTTATTGAGGATTTATTTTATTTTCCAAATTAGGTTGAATAATGTTTCCAAGGCTGAAAAACTGACACCTCGAAATGCCCGTTATACCTTTCACTTCATGGAGAGGCGTGAAGCGAAATCTATAATAAAGTTACAATGAACTGTAGGTTATAAAATTTATATAATAATGATCCAGTTTCTCTTAGATTTATTTCTTAGTACGTGTACCAAATGTACCAAATAAAATACTAATGGGTAGATGGGTAGGAAGTATACATGACAAAATATAAGCTGCTGTAGAGTTAAGACTAGCGGGTACAGCCGGTTGAATTAATTTTTGTAGAATGTTATCAATGTACAAGCACAAAATCTAATTTACATAAATTTTTATGATTGTTTTATTTTGGTGCGTGTGTGTGCATGTATATATATATATATATATATATATATATATATATATATATATATATATATATATATATATATATATATATTTTGTGTGTATATATATATATATATATATATATATATATATATATATATATATATATATATATATATATATATATATATATATATATTACGTGTGTGTATATATATATATATATATATATGTGTACACGCAATAATACAATGAATTTTCGTTTACCAAATTCGTAATGATGTGGTAGTAGATACACATAATGCTGTAATACAATTTAAGTAATTAGTACTTTTATCAGACTGTGAAATACACTAAAATTAATGTTTATACACATGATGTTGAAATGTAAGCTAAAAATGGAAATTTGCCTTTACGCCTGCTACTAGAATTTCCAATCATGTAATAAAAATTATGGACGTCTGAGTCAGATTATAGAGAGGTAGTTATTACATGCTTCGCAATGGAATTTATTTTATTAGAACCAAATTTTGACACGTTACATTGGTATTAACATATTTAGATGCTTTTAATGGTCATCATAGGCAAAAATATGAATACAGTTCATCAGATTAAGCCCTTCGATGAAATTAAGAAAATAATTTATGTTATGTATAGTGTGCCAACCCTGTCGTGAAAAGTGCACCCTCATTTTATGAATATGCATGGAGTTATTAATATTAAAAAAAATTTCTTTGGTTGTATTTCGAGGATCCGCCTTTTCACCTCTACGATTGTAGTTCAAGGTCATAGTAGTATTTTTTTTTCATTTGAATAATCTTGAATATAATGCAATGTGCTTGCGGTTTGTAGCATTAAGGCCTTGTTTCTCACAGAAATACGTTACTTTATTTCTCTGCAGTTTGCGTATCCATATTCTGTCCTCGGCGATCCTGGTTCGATTACTGGGGTTATTCTTCTCGTTCCTTTCGTTAAGGAAAATCTTAGGAAGTTGACGTTGAACAGTTTATTTTGTTTTGCTACACGCACGATTTATGTACTACCGAACAGTTTCGAGGACTTAGTACATATACCTACGTGTAGGACTAAAACAGGAAATCTGCCAGTGCCTGTTTTATGATCCGTCCCAGCATTTTCCTGGAGTGGATTCGCAAAACCCTGGAAAACCGTCATCAGGAAGGCTGGCCCAAGAATCGAACCTTAGAGTGTTATACCTCGCTCGTTGCTGCTATACCTCAGGGTACTGCTGTTTGTTTTACTATCGCATTTCGCCGTTCCTCCATTCGCATCTCACATCACTCTCACGAGCAACCTTAAATATGCTGTTTAGCGCCTACAATACTTTTTCACTTCACTCCGTATTCCGTCTGTTCCTAAGACGTACTTATTGTGAAGAACTTTTAGTTATATGAACGTAACATTTATTTATGTAGATTAGAGTGTCCAAATGATCGGAATTTTATACAGGTTGTCCATGAATATCGTTTATAACTCTTCTTCGTGCTGTAGGAAATGCAAAGATGACTAAAACGATACAGTACACTTAGGGTCGCAGAGGCTGAGAAGTACTCGTAAATTGACCCACAATTTATGGTTTTGAGGGTCAAAATCTGCGTATAAAAATCAACACGTCGCAGTAATGACATCAAATAATGCGTCAAGTGGGCAGAGCTAACTGTCCAGAGGGCAGCAAATATGCGTCGATCACATCGTCCAATGAAATTCTGATTCGACGTCCGGTTATGGTCACTCCTAAGATCACACCTGTGGGAATAACACGTGATGATTAGAGGCCCGGATATTTCGCGGGTTCAACGCCCAGCCGGCTAGACTCCACAGTCCTGTGTGCACTGTCCTCAGCTATGTTTGTTCATTGGCTGCTGCTCCAGTGAGTGAGCATTTGAACATTTGACGATGTAGCGCAGGAGTCCGTGAGCGTTTTTACGCATGCCCGCCATTGGTTCGGAGTCCGCAAGGTCACGTTTATTAAACAATGACCCGATCGAAATAGTTTCCAAGATGTACATGACTTAGAAATCTAACCTCTCCTCAGTTGAATCCGCGAAATTTCCGGGGCTCTAGTGATGATACAGAAGATAGACGGTATATCATGTGGGAACTGTTGTTTCATCTGTCCGTTCATTCCGGGACAGCTCCATAATCAACTCAGTAATTCTTATTCGCAGATGTTACGTCTACTTCCCAGCCTCTGCGACCCTAAGTGTACTGTATCATTCTACAGCACGACGAAGAGTTTAAACGTTATTCAGGGACATACTGTATATATACAATGAATATAAAATTTTACTCTGCACGAGTTTCTAGCCCTTTAAAGCAAAATAGAGTGGTGCTGGAGTCCCGCATCAAAGGTACTTGCGTTGCAGTTGTTTTCTTCGTGCTGTAAGTCAACAGCGCTGACCAATGTGGAGAGAGCCGTGACAACTTTTTATCAAATTAAAAATAATGACTGTAATTAATTTATATATTTATACATTATTGTGTTATACCAAGAGTAATTTATCTTAAATACAGTACCAACAAGATGTACATGGGCACAATACTAGAAATTGTGGACGTATAAATGTAAAATTTTGCAGACTTAAGAAAACATCGAATAGTTACAGGCCCTTAGGAACGAAACTTCTTAAATTATTACGTCTTGGTTTTAATCATATTTCATGTAATATGTTTAAATGTAAATTGTACGAGTGGCTTGTAGCCAAACCTTTTTACTCTATAAATAAGTATTATGAGTGAATATAGGCCTATACTCAAAAAACTTGTATTTCAATCTGTTATCTAATTAACTTTTAATAATGTAATTATTTGACGTTATCTATGACTGTAATCAGTATTTCAGACAGTAAAATAAAATGTAAGTAAGCAAATAGGCTATACTACTTTATGGAAGACACGGGTACTAACAAAGCGACGGTGTAACAGCATTCAGAGTTCTGTGTTACGACGCTTATGTTAGTGACAAAATTTCTGCGGAGCATGAAATATCTTTGGCAGCCAATTTTCAATGTTTCAGGAAATTGTTTTGAACTCGTTGTACTATTTTTCTGACACGTATTTCATTAAGTTGTTTTTCCAGAATGCGTGAGAGTTTAGAAATCTGTATATTGTGACACAAAATGTTTAACAACTGTAGCTAACCTAGATGTGTGTGTTTTCAATCGTAGAATGAAAGGAAAAACGTTAAATTACATTTGGTAATTTAAAAAATAAATTTTTGAGCAGAATTATTAAAAATAATAATAATGCTGACCATAGGTGAACGAATAGTTTAGTCGGCCTGAGGACTGAAGTATTAGTTGTGTTGAACTGAAAAAATAAACGTAAATCAAACAACTTCTTCAAGCAAATATAAAAAAATCACGGACATGTTGGTTGTTTTTTTTATAGTGTTTGACTGCCAGGTAAACTGATTAATTCTGCGTTATGAATTCGGTGCACAGTGGGTGAGATTGGCAAGAGGGCTATAGTATTCGAGGCATCACACTTGATAGAGAGAGAATTATTTATAAGAGCAGATGGAATAACAAAACAGGTTGGGCAGAGCTAGGAAAAATAAAAAAACTGCTTTGTACTATACGTGTGTTGTGTTTACTGTCGTTGTGGTTAAACAAAGGGTCACGTTTTCTGCCAGTGAGAAATAATATCTCCGTTACAAGCTATGTCAATATTTCGAAAGCGATTATATGAACAAAACACTTCATTATAAATAAGGATGGTTGTATTTTTTAAGTTAATTCTTAAAGGAATTAATTCAACATGTAAATAGTTAGGCACATTAACAAATAAACTCAGAAAATGGTAAGCGTTTTTTTTACATTAAAATATAGTTAGATTGAAGTATTTTATTCAATAACTTTGATGAAACTTAATCAGATGACTAACTCAAGTTTATGTATCGTGGTATGCAGCTTCATTAATAAAATAGTTGTAAATGTAACTACCACAATTAATGCAAACAGATGATTTCATTAAAAAACAGTGAGTTTTTGTGAGCAGGAACAGTTTATAAGTTGCAATGCATTTTTGTAAGATATGAGCTCTGACATTCCACCATCAGCTTTACATCGATGATATATTTAAATTAATTATTTATTCATAAAAATTTAGTAAATTAGGTAAATGACGCGTACATACAAGGGAAATTACGTGAAAAATGTTCAAATAAGTTCATCTTCAAGAATTGTTAATATTCCTAACACAGTACGGCAATATTCCTTATCAATAAATATAAAAATTTTAACCTTCATAACAAATTTCTTCAGTTTTATTTGACAGAGTAAATTATTTATATCTACGTTTACTGCTGGAATTAGAATTGAACCAATAGGCCTACACCTTACACCAGCGACTTTCGGTATCTTAATCTACTCTACTTATGGATCTCAAGAAAGTTACATCTTAAATATCTGTTGGTTTTGTGCGTTTCTGGTGTAACATGCTTAAAAATAGCCATAGAAATGTAGGCCAAATTAAAGTGTCTGTTTATTCAAAATAAAAATGCGTGGTGTAAGGACTATATGCGATTTTATCGTTGCTACTGTCAGATATGTTAATTTTATAATTAAACTGGGAATTAAATATGTAGCCAATGGACTCTAGAGGAAGGGAGTCAGTCGAAGCATGGAAGTTGGAAGGGACAGTTGGTGGAGCTGTGTTTCGAATTGAAATATTTGATAAGAATAACTAAATCGATCGTTTGCTCCGATAAAGTAATGTGTCGTATTACAAATGTAACTATAAGAATGCTTGAATATAACTTAGTAAACAGTTGAGAAGCAACATGAACGGAGAGGATCGGTATTGTCTAGTAAACGAGGAGCTGCTATTGCCTGGTTGATTTCTTGGAGCTTTTTCTCGGGGAGAATCTCCAAGTTTGTAGACACTTGGGGAGTCGTGAGGTGAACGCAGAGAAAGGCAGACGCAGAGTCACGTGACGTAGTCGCGGTGATAGAGATAAGTCTCGGGATTTTGCACAACTGGAAATTGTGGACCCAAAACTTGATCGCACGACGTAGACTGGCTAGGACCGTCTAGGAATCCCTGCGGTGCAGCACCCGTAGTCCGTGGGAACAAGCTGTCTGAGAAAAGAACTACTCGATCATAAAAATATCATTTTTATTTTAATTTAAAACAACCGTAGTAATGTTGAGAATAAAGGTGAGACTAAATTTGACCTAAAAAATAGGGAGAAAGTTATTTCTATAGAAGTAGTGCGTGAGAGATTTTGGTCAGCCCTTCAGCGCGGGTAAGGGGTGACATGAGGAGATTATGGAGCAGCACCGGAATGAAGGGGCGGGGAAAACGGGAGATCCCAGAGAAAACCCGCCGACTAACTGCATCATCTGGCATGATTCCCGCATGCGAAAATCCGGGGACCAACCCCGCCGGGAATCAAACCATGATCTCCTGGATGGGAGGCGAACGACCCAACCATTCCGCCATCGCGGCCCAATTGTCTGTGGTAATAAGAAGTAAACATGTAGAGACAAATTTGTATAAACTTAATGTAACCGAAGAAACAAGCCATTTAAGTTCCAATTTTGAAACACAATTTTCCAAAATATGGGAAAATTAAATAATTTGTAAGGAAAATACTACGAACATCGTTTTATGTTGTTGGACTCTCATGCGTAGTAAATTCTAGAAAAAATCTTCCGTCCTTATGAAAATAAGGGTGACCACACTTTGTTCGCTTACAACTTTTTAACGTCAGAAATTCGAACATTTTATTTACGTTTATTTAGCTACGTTTCATTTTATATCAAAAATGATCTTGTTGTAATTGTCTATGACCAATTGTTCTCGTTATAAACGCACTTAGGTTCTGTTTCAGTGGCTACATAGAACTTTATTATTAATATTATTATTTTCGTTTTGAAATTCTGATAATAAAAATGTTAAACGTGTGAATATACCGGAAATCCTATTTACTTTGCTCTGCTGTAAAGACATTGCGATGAAGCTAATAATGTATAGTTAGGTTGCAATCGGTCAGGCAAATTAAGAATATAAAAAAACAAATACCTGACTGACTGCAGAGTAATTATACGTTTACAGCTAAATTGCAATGACTGTACTCTAACGCAAGGCAAACCGAATTTGCGGTGTGATAGATTTAACATTTTTCTTACAAAAATTTGAAAAATGTGAGATATAAAATTATACTGTATGAGAATTAATGTAGCATTGCATAGCCTAGAGCATAGGCAATACTGCGTACATATGTGGTTTCTTGTCGTCAGGCACATGGGACAGTTAGCAATCACTGTAAACAAACGTGTACTAAACGTTTATCAGAACACCATGCCGAATTCTTGAGTGAGTTTTGAGCGAAAACGACATGCTCTAGACAGTTGTAACAAAAGGATAATTTTTGTTACATATGTAACTTAGCTCAATTAACCTATATCAGATGTTCGAATTTTCTGACGTTACAAAGTTTTATGCAAACACATTGTAGTCACCCCTGTTATTTTCATAATGGTTTAAGGTCTTTGCCAGAATTTGATGCACATTATACGAAACGTAACAACATAAAGCGATGTTCAGAATATTGTCATCTGAAGTCATTTGTTTTTCCATATTTTCGTAAAATGTCTTTTCAGAATTCGAACTTCGAAGACTTGGTTTACCTGTCAAATTCAGCCCCATTATGGATACGCAAAGTCCCGAAGGCAATTTAAAGGAACCTTGCTTATCTATTGCGTATTTAATTCTGTTCAAAATTTTGTGAACTCCGGCCAAGAACTGAGAAGGAATAACGTAGGATAAGTTAGTAACAACTGCAGTTCATTGGAACGTTTGACCATACCGTGAGACAGTAGGTCTATACGTTATAATAACGTATCATTATCATCAAGGGGTCTTGTTTCATTTCGAAATTGGAGAGGTCGTGGTTAGCACTACGGCCGAGGATATCTCCTAGGCGATCCGGTTTTATTCTCACTGAATTCGAGCCAGTTGTTCGCATGTAGGAATTATGTCGGTCGGAGTGATTTCTCGGAGCACTGCCGCTTTCTTCGCCCCCATCATTTCATTTTCTCATCGTACTCCCCTCATAGAAACTAAAGACGTATTTTGGACATACGCTATTGCAGCAACTTGTGTGTCACAGAAAACCAGAGGATACACATAACGAAACAGACAAGTAAACAAACAAAAGGACTTTGTCGTTCGTTTGTTATGTCTGTTTGTTGTTGGAATTGTATTAATTTTGGTCTGTTGTTTTGAACTTACTGACGTAATTACTTTTGTGGAATATAGTCTTTGTTATTTGTTTAGTTTTCCTTGGTTTGTTTTTGGTCCTTGTGTGCTAGGTTGTGTTAATTTAATGTATTTTGACACATTGACTGAACTCCTTGTGGAATTGTATGTGGTTACCTATGTTTGCCAGTTGCAAACAGTCTTTTTGCTTGTTTACTTGTCTGTTTGTTTGTGTGTGTCATGTGGTTATCTGTGACACACCATTTGCTGCAATGGCGTATGTATAAAATACTTATTTAGTTTATGACGTGTCCCCCGAATAAGATTAGTTCAAAAATGACATACTCCGCTCATGTCACCACTGACTAGCAGTGAAAACCTCGCGGTTAGGCACTGATCAAAATAACTTCACTTGTTCCAACCTTTCCAATGAATTTTATTTTACGATATGTGCGGTTAGGAATTGCCCACGATGTACGATAATTTTCCCTTGCGTATCCGAGAAATATTCACGGATTGTGAGCAAGTTCGGTACTTTTGAATAATGTGCAAGGTAAAATGAATTGCCCATAAAAATTAAGGGGAATCACCTTACACTTCTTGTCAGTGAGATTCCTCTAATTAGTACAATGTTTGTTATTTTTTCGTACGACAAATTTTTATACCACACAAAGGGGCCGTGCCATTAGTTTCTAGAATAACCAAACTGATATGTGAGCTTACTATGGAGCAGGCGACGTAGAGCTACCCATGCGAGAAGTATTCCTCCCCTAAGTCCCGACCGACCTTATTAAGGGTGTTGCCTCATCGCGAGTCCTTTGGGAGCAAGGTAGGCATTAAAATATTACATTTTAGTATGTTTGTCACTAACACCTTAAAAATTGTCACTTTCAGGCTTAATGTACATTGTGCATTAAGAAAATGTAATATTGCTACAGAGATAAAATGTAGGAAAAGAAACATAATAACGTGACTTAGAGTATTTTTGTACAAAATCTTACTTGTCCATGGTTGTTAACCAATACTTTTTGTAAAACTACCTGAAAGATCCTATAAAAATGAAGGCCATGCCGAAATGAGCAGAAAGTCACTAGTGGCACTTGTATAGGCTAGACAGGAACTGAGCCTCATTTTACATAAAATAACATGTGATTTCCTAAGGTTGTTCTTGCTAGGACTCTCTGGTAGGCAGGGTCGTTTAAAATCCTGTCAAAACTTGGAGGGGGAGTCGCAGTCTCTTAAATTACAAACGGCACTAGGATGTTCTGAGGGGTACGATGTAAACTCAAATTCCGCAGAGCGATATAAGTAATGTCTGTGGCCTTAGTGACAATTTGTTTTGCGAAACATTTTCTTAAATCCTTGCACCATTGTAAAGCTATTTGCGTGTAAAGGTATCGCAGTTACACAATTGGAGCTCCTACCTAAAGTACATTGTGTTGATTGACAAGGTGGGTTTAAGCTGTTGAGGAAATCAATTAAGTAATGGGCCCTCGGTTGTTGCATTAATTAGCGAGCTCGTCTTCAACGAAAACGATCCGGGTTAGATTCTCGGCGGGGTCAAACCGTATTTTGGAATGTGTAAATCGTGTCTGGCAATGTCTTTGGTCGCGGGTTTACTCAGGAATCTCCTATTAAACTTACCCCCTCACTCCGGCCTTGCTATACATGTATTATTCGCATATCTTCCTTAACCAGCACTGTAAGCCTTCGTGAAGCTCTGCATACTAATTATATATACTTATAAGTTTAAGTAATGTTTAGACGTCAATTTCTTATATCTTAAAAAATACTGAGTATTTTTTAAGATATAAGAAATTGACGTCCAAACATTACTTAAACTTATCAGTATGAGCATCACGTGCTTCCATTCAAGACCTTTTCAAGCTCTAGTTCTGTTTAAAAGAATATAAAGGATTAGCCAATTTTTAGCTATGAAGTATACAAATACAAGGAGGTAGCAGATTACTTGAGCTCTTTCAGACCTTCACACCCAGACTTCAAAACGAAATGGACATGTTATTCCCTCAGCTTACAAGTGAAAATATGTATTTTTTCAGAAAAAAAATCTGTGGGAGAAACATAAAGAACTATCCACTGCATGAATTAGTATTTGAAAGCAGAATGCGAAATCTTACGAAAAGACACCTTAGCAGAAATCGAATGGATAAGCTGTTTGAAGTTAAAGTATTAGTAGGTGTGGTATACTTTTCTCGTATAAACTCTCTCACTCTCTCTCTTTTATTTTACGTTCGTACAGTTATACCTTTTTTTATCGACCTTTTAATGGTATATAAAAATTGAAGACTTTTTAGAGTCATTATGTATGATTTATAATACTCAAATTATTCCATTCATACCAAAGAGTATGTTTTAAATTGTTAAGTACATTTTTTTGTGCCGATTCATATCTGGCATCGGACAGGTTGAACACAAGTATGCGTGGCTATTCATAACTAATTAAAATTAGTCATCATTCCAACAAGTTAAAAATATTATACATCAGTAAACATTTTGTTTATTTACTCTGTTTCAGTCAATATAAAATAAATTAGTATTTGCCTCCAGTTTCACTTTGCAACTCCGAGAGTTATGTTGTTTTTGCCAGAACGTGGATTCAATCCTTCCCTTTTGACGTCAGCCGCGAATATCGCTTCGAAGTTTCCCACATTATAGCCAAATCATGAGGCAAAGGCGGCATTTTCGAAACCCTGCATTAGAATAATCTGCCCATTGTGCGACGCAGTTTTGGGGTCGAAACCTCCATTTCGCAAGCAGACGCTAGCTTGCGAATGGGCAGGAGAGGTTTAATGCGTCCTATGTATTTTTTTGTGTCGCCATAAGCAGATAATCGTGGTATTAATATTTATTTGCTGTTGAGTAGTAATATCCCTTACACGCGAGCCCAGGTGGTGGTTATAATGCCTCGCCCAACAAAAGATCTCGCGTCGTTCACTCGCCTTGCCGAGCGGGAGAGCTGGGGAGAAAATGGGGAGGGGGTCCATTCTTCGGAATTTTCCCTCTTTCCCTCTATTTTGCGGAAATTGGTTTTAATCCACACACACGGCCCGGCCCTGGACCGGCTATTCACGAGAAATGCGAGCGACACGTCCGACGGCTGTGAAAAGGCTGTTCCAAGATGGCAGCTGTCTTTTTTTCTCTCTCTCACGTTAGTTCCCTCCCTGGACACACGAGTGCGACATCGGCGCTCGGAAAAAGCGTATCTGTCCTCCCACAGAAATAAATTACACCTCCTCAAAGTGGGGAGGTCTAGGAAAAGGTCAAATTTGACAGATAATCGTGTAATTCACAGCTCCAATCGACAGAGGCGAAACCAGGAGAGAAGAAGGGAATGACAAAAATACACGCGTTCGCTTTTTCCGCGTGGTTTGCCGCCACTAGAAGTCGCGACTAATGCGCTCGCTAAACGGTTTCGAGTGGGAATGCCTGGAGCTCGTGCCGAAAAAAGAATAATTTCACGCCGAATTTGAGAACGCCTCGAAACGTTAAAAGATTTTTTTTTCTGTGTGTGTGTGAGCGTGGAGCTTCTCAGTGATTCAAGGGAGTGTGAAGTGAATGTTGGGCTCGGACACCGGCGGTGTGACAATGACACGCGGATGCTAAGAATCTCAGAGGGTAAGAAAGCAAACACGAGGAGTGGTTCTTGGGGCAGAGGTGGGTGCTATTGTGCGGCATTAGGAACGCATCACCTACAACACCTGGCTGCTACGAGGGAAACAGCGTCCCTGACTCTATACGCCCAGGCTGTCGCTCAGGGTCAACACCTGATTTGAATATGCTTAGGGTGGAAAAATCCACGGAGTACACTTGAAGATATATCCGCGTGAATTGTGAGATTCAGCATTCACTTCCCTCAGTTCCCTACACACGACTGACTTGCAGTCAAGAAAATTGCGTTTGATTTCATCATATTTTCTTACAATCTGATGGAAAGTAGTATGAATAACGTGTACAACACAACTGCATATTTTAAATATCTTGTTACAATTTCAAAATACTTTTAACAATAATGCTACCTTAACTTTTGAGCCACGTTACAACGAATTTTTTTGCGACATCTAAAAATTTTGTAATAGTATTGACCCTGCCGAATTTGTTTTACGCTCACCACACACGCATTTTTTGTCACCTCTAAAAATTGTGGTCACCAAAATTTTAATTTGTTTTTACTACAAAATAATTATTCAGAGAGAGTTACTACAAATATTTTCTTTAAGCATTTGCTGACATCTTTTCGTCAGTCGTACATATTACGAAAGAGACCAGTGTCTGCACACAATTGACAAATAACTAAGAGAATTTTGTGAAAGATAAAGCATAGGTATAAAGTGGAACTATTGAATAAATTAATGTATGGACCTACACGAATTTTCCCTTGTTTGTGTATTTAGCCTGCTGCTTTTTAATTGTAGTAATTTATTTTCGGTTGTGGCCAGGAAAACTGGTTCTTCATCAAGAAAAGAAAGTTTTTCCTTCACGTCACTGTGCTAAGCGTAAATATTAAGTAATAAAATAGATGCGTACTCTTATCTGTAGTGTTAGTTGGAAAATCAAATACGTGTTCTCGTAGACTTGCACAAGAGGTCCGGTGTAGGTTTATAGTGTATTTGGTTGCAGTTGCTCACCTCCTGCAGAATAACCAGTACCTCAGACAGATAAACTGAGAATAATAGGATGAGAAGTTTTTATACTTTCGCCTTCGGTCTAGCTTTCCGATTAACACTGGCGACGATTGCAAACGCTTCTTCTCTAGTTTAACAGTACTTATGCGTTGCACTTTGGTTTCTCTGGCACCCTCTGACTTCCAGAATGAAGGAGGGGCATTGGTTTCCTGACCACCCCAACCCAAAATCTCTGATTCTTCGCCTTTGAATACTGGTGATTAAAAAAAGGCAGAGGACGTCCACCATAACTGATCGCTCCCGTTACGGAATTGAGTAGAGGACTAATACCTTGTACATTCCATCCCGTTCGACCAATTACTCAGATCAATTACTTTCGTAGCATACTGGAGTGAAAATGTGATTATATATTCTTTTTCTATCCATCCTAGTCCTCAAATCATTCGAAGTCAGAACTGGAATAGCATTGTTGATAGCTGACCGAGAACGATCGAGGAATATCTGGGGCCTTCTGGTGCGCCAACTGGTAGTTAAAAAATATGATTCACTCACTTATATTACGGTAGATTGCTTGTCCGAACTGAAGCAAGTGGTGGTATGTCATAGGTTGGGCAGTTCTTGGACAGCTTCAGTGAAATAATTCTAGAGCAATTTAGAAACTATCTTTTTTTGTATGACTATTTGAATGCATGGTATCTAGCAGGTTTACGTAGGGAAACAGTAACACAATATTTGTCTTTTGTAGATGTTGGTTGTTGGATGGATTCGAGACGACATTGGTTACCGCCACACCCGGTAGTTTTACAATGATTTTGAAACTATTTTTATATTCAATAGAATTTCAGTTTAGAAAAAACTTTATATTGCTGTGTTAAATATATATCACAATTTTTAGGTACCTAATTTTTTTGTAGATTATGGCTTAGCTATGGGTACACTTAGGGAGGTAGACATGGCCCCAATTGCGGCCATGTCTGCCCAATCCCTCTCTGCCGCGATGCATGCCTCCTCTGCATGAGACTTCCCCCTTGTAGGCGTATGGGGCTCAGCCCTGAGACGCACATAGTCCCGCTCCTTCCCCGAGCCTCACACATAACTTAGTAGTTAGGGTAGGTTAGGAAAAAAAATTGTAGCTATAAACTTAATATTTGTAAAGATTTTTGCACTCAAAGTATCGCTAATTCCGTTATGGAAATAAACCAAATTCAAAGAAAATTATTTGGCAAACGAGAATTATTTTTTTTTGTAAAGTTACAACAGTTTCGAATTTTTTTCTGCACCAGTGTGATAAAAATCTACATAGCATGGCCTTAAATCGCTAAGTGGAAGGAGTATTAGATCTGAAGGGCATGGCGCTTCCTCTGCGGTCTTACAGTATACTCTAATTCGGAGTTACATTAAGGGCGTGCAAGTGGAGAAAAATCATAATTTTATGTTTGGATGAAATGTTATTAATTTGGTAGACGATACTTAGGAGTACATTTTCTTCTAAAAAAAATACCTATACCAGTTGTCCCATAAGTGCACTTCAAATTGAAAATGTACAAGTTTTCAGTTCTTTTAAGCCGCAAAAGCCAATTAACGTAAACAATTTTAAAATTTACACTGAAAATACATATCTCAGGTTAGGCCTACTGGTTGCAATGTTTAAAATCCATTAGACAATATTTCTGCGTTCATTTTTAATTTATAAAAGAGGCAAAAAAATTCTAAAATACAGAATTTTTTAAAAATATAAAAACATTTTGTAACGTATCTTAAAACATGACAAGCAACAGCCAGTAACACATTTCAGTGTGAATTTTTGGATTTATTTATGGTCATTTGTTATTGCGGCATATAAGAACTAGAAACGTGCAAATTTTGACTTTGAAGTGTCACTATGGAAAACTGGTTGACCAATTTTTTTTTGTAAGAGGAAATATTACTCCCAAGTAACGTCTGTATTGTTAACACTATTTCCTACGACTGTAAAATTACTATTTTTACCCACTCGGACATCCTTAAGGTGGCCGCCTGCCCAGGCCGCCGAGAGTTGTGTAGAACTTCAGCCGACATATGATTATTCGAAAACCGCTCAACAACCGTAAATTATATCTGCTAAGGAATAACATACAAGGGACGCTACACACTTGTATACCCACTTCCCGTCCTAAAGTAGTCTTTAAAAATTATTTTATCGCGGCTATAGATGGCGAAGGCAAAAGGTTACGCCAGCATTTTTGGTGAGGAAGTCTTGGCCTAAAATGCCTATTTTAAAATACATAGGTGTACAATACAATTTTATCATTATTATTACATCTTAACATGATAGGGTCATCACTGAATGTTTCATGGAGATTAATTTTTAGGCAAGAAGATTGCACGTTACTTAGTGACATGCGCTTAGAGGCATGGCCCACTCTTTGCACTTCTATATCTCGAACGTGCAAAACATGATCACCTAGGCGGCCACCTTAAGCAAAACAGCACCGGTGACTTAATGGAACGATAGATGATCGCCGTAAGTGGCAGTGTTTTCTGAGAAGTAACCCTGATCTGGTATTGCTTTAAGAGGACCCACCACTCTAAGAAATATTTTTCCTAAACAAAACTTTATTTAAATATAAACCTTTGCAATATATATTTGCAGCAAAGCTATTTAACTTGCAGTAAAGAAATATTGCCTTACAGCAAAGCAAATGTATAAAACTTACTTTTGTCACATTTTTTTTTCTTTTGAAAATTTCTTTAAGAATTATATGAAATTCTCTGTAGAAAATATAATATTTTTTCCGTCGTACATCTTGTGTTAAAAATTCTCCAACTGTCTGCTCTATTGATATCTAAAATGAACTATCTTAATAATAACACAAGTTCTGTTCCTATAACTGAAAAATCTTCTTCGCAGCAATTTTTTTGCAGTGGCTCTTATCTAAACAAACTTTTTTCTGTGGCAAAGAAAGTGGTTTTAAAGAAGTATGCCCATACGGGTGGCTTAGAGCTCGACCTGTTCAAGGAGGTCTGTAGCCCGTTGCTGGACATTAAGAGGTGGGTTGATTAACACGCCTGCTCAATAAGCTTTGAAAGATTGCTCGCATTTATCTGCCTAAATCAACTTAAAAGGGTTGTCGTTAGGATTGAAAGTAATGGCAGCATTTATTGGTGCACTGCTTCATGTTGAATATTGCCCAACACTTATTATAGCAAGATTAAAGTTAATCTCAAGTATAGACTACTTCCTGTAGCACACTTTAGTCTACTTAAAATTATTTTAAAACTTTTAATATATCTGCAATGCGTTGGGAGCTACAATAATGTATAAACTCTTTCTTCTGGCTAAAAAGAGCTGAATTATTTTCCAAAGCTGTTTGATTCATTTTCTGAAAATGACTATTGACAAGTCGTACTCCTGGACACCGATTGCAGATTTATAACACCGATATTCTTAAACGTGAATCACATAATGTAGGTAATTTGCGGTTAGGCGTCTCCCGTCTTTTTCCGTTTTTCAACTCGTTGGATGCTAATCGGAAAAATACAGCCGCATCTTTTTGCTACGGTGCACTCTATTAGTGACCATATTTACAATCTCATTTGTACATATAACAACAAAGTATTTATAGCTTAAGGGGAATTGATCCCTGTAAGATCGATTTCACTGGATTTCTTATAAATCAGGGAATATACACACTCTTCTACTTTTTTCACGCTGACAAGACATAGTTTATTGTTTCATTCACTTTTTGGAATCCATTTGGCATTGTTTCTGTTATCGTTGCGGCCTCTGTAGTCGCTCCCGTAAATAAAGCAATTTTTCCTTTTCGACTGTTTCCCGTTGCAAAATAATGAATATATTATGGTTCCAGTAATTACAGAAAATCTATTAAGTTTGTATCTATGCCTTGTCGTGACAAAAATTTTGATACATCGACTGGAACAGAAGTTATTGAGAAGAAACTGATAATTCCAAGGTGGTAGGGATCAATACCCCTTAATCAAAACACTAACTCACTAACTTAACTCTCTGGCAGGAGTATAACGACTAAACACGGGGATGACATCCCCTTCGTAATATACTTGGAACGGGAATAGGTAGCCACTTTATTGGACTATTTTCCTGAATATTATGATCCCTAAATTGAAAATTGTTTCTTATTAGAGCAGAGAACAATGAAACAGTAGATGCAGTAGTCGAATGCGACCCTGAGCCAAAGGCAAGATACAGACGAGTGGTTGAGATTAGTCTCGTGAGTCGCCTGTAGGCGCGTTCCTGTCGCTCTCCCCTCGCTGCTATTCACTCGGGAGTGTCATCTGCCCGTTATTGTGCCCACAAGTGGCTGCCCCCCCCCCCTCCTTCAAGTCCTCCATCAACAGTCCCATCCTCCAGCACTGTCACATCAGTGTAATTCATGACTTACACCACGAGCGGCGCTGCTGCCCTCTTTGTGCAGGCAGACAAGTCGTGAATGGAAGCTTCACGCATCCTTGTCGATTAGTGAGACAGATTCGCGGGCAGGCCACCTATTTTATATGTTCTCAGGTTTCGAGTACTACCCAGAGGATGAAAAGACGCCTTATCCATATGATCTCATCTCCAGTGCTCAGAAAATATGTACTGCTTTCTTCGCCTGTAGACTTACGAGGATGAAATGTTAATGCAATTGCTGCCGTGTGAATAAATTTAAAAGACTTGTAAAAGGTGATATGAATAAAATTAATAACAAAGCGAAACAGAATAAAATATCAAGTGATGGCGTAAAATTTCATAATAAAATTAACTCAAATACTGTTCATAATCATAGACAATTCAATTTGATTGAGAATTTAAAAATGAACCGAAATTAAAGTAATGGTACATTGATTTGTATATTTAATTCGAATCACTGTGTAATATGTTACATGCAAAAAGTAACCAGAAATTGTGGAAAAAATATGTTTTCTATTGGTTTAAATTAACATGTTAATAATGTTAACCAAATCAAGATCCTGGGTATCGGACCCAGAAAAATTGAGATGAAATGTAACCCACCGTGGTGGAGCATACAATGAATGGTGGAGCTCATCATGCATGATGGAGTCACTAATCGTGGTGGAGCAGTGGTAAATCATTCGTTTCGCATTCGGGAGGATCTGACTTCGATTCCCGGCTCGCCATCCTGATTTCGGTTTTCCAGGGTTTTCCGAAATCACTCCAAGCGAATGTTGGGATGGTTCCTTGTACCGGCCTTGGCCAATCCCTTCCCTGCTTCCCAAGTGTTCCTCTGCTATGGCCTTTGTACTCAACAGTAACGCAGCCCACAGAATTCGACTCCCTGACAATCTAGACCATATAATCTTGACAGTTGGCGAATAGTTTAGTCACTAAACCAATCGCGGCCCAGTAAAAGCAGGAGTTGAATTATGTGAGTAATATTTTTCTTCGTTGCTAAGCGCTGTTTCCACCGAAAACGGCGCAACTCCTTGTAGCTTCCCAGAAATAAAATATTGTGGTCACCGCTTAAAGTTCCATAAGAAAAATAATAATATTGTAAAGCACAGCACGCCAGCTGAGAAGCTTGCGCGGAGAGGCGATAATGTATTGCATACGTCGGTCAACGTCACTCTTATCGCTCCTGCCTCACGCACAAACACGCATCCTATCTAGGGAGGCACCTTAATATCACGTAGTTTATTATTTACGTACACAGAAACATGCCCAAAGCTCTTACTTCAATTATGAGTACCACCCTTAATAATAATTTTAGACCGAAGGTCTCTTTTTTCCGTCATATTTTGTCGTTAGAAATAACCTTCTAAAAGGCATTGTTCTGATTAATACTCATCCTGTTTTCAGCACATAATCTGTGAATATTACTGGAGTCTTAATTACATTACCGTTAGATTCACTGACCGACAAACGTAGGGCAAACGTACTCTGTCTTCAAACGAGAATATGTTTTAGATAATGCCAAATATATAGTTTATGTTAGTGAAACCTAATTTGGTGAAACCACTCTTCGTCACCTGAAATTTAATTTTAACGGCCACTTAATCACGATAGTAGGCAATTTTCTGGGAAGAAATATTTCCCTAAAAGAAAAACAAAATGAAAACTGCGTTCTCAAAGGTCCCTCGCTTTATTCTTATGAATGCTGTAACATACGCACTTGATGTAATGATGATGTTTTAGGTCTGGAACAGGTTTGGAGGGAATACCTGAGGCCCGACTAGGCGAGGATGTTACTACAGGTCGTTCGGGATAAAGTGAGCACTAAAAATTTTACCTTAGAAATATATCACTAGCTGTTACTGCATATAATTCAACATTAGCTATCGTTCGCTTACTTTGTGTATGGTTGGCAGCGCAATTACGTAATATAGTTCCGTGTATTTTCTTATTAAAATACAACAGTGCTGAAGCAAAAGCAACCGAAGTCGACATAGTTGTGTTCTATATAATTAATTTACTTTTTTTTATCAAACTGTATAAATTTCTACTGACGGAACAATTTATCTTACACGTGCAAACATCAAGTGACGTGTCCAGAGAAGTTAGACATTTCCCGTAGTTAAGGGCTTGTCACCGAGTTTTGCAGTGATTTCGAAAAAAAAATTTTCTGTTGCTACTAATACTCATATCAAAATTTTGCTCCACATTTTTAACACTTATATGTTATAATTTGTTGCTGAATTTTTTTGTAGAAATGTACTGAACGGTTTTTTTGATTTCATCACCCAAAGTACCACGTTTTTTTTTGTCGTGAAAATAAGCAAAAATTAATCAAAATATTTTTTTTTCGCTGACGAATGGCTATATTATTTTTAAAAACGCATCCATAGTATTGTGCATGTGTGACTGCATATTGGCTGAAATTATTTCAAAGCTTTGGTTAAAAAATAATTGAGTTATTATCACCAGTCCGAAAAAAAACTCGGGAACAAGCCCGTAACTGCAACGCGCGGAAAGGTAAGAATTGGCTGAAAAGAAAACTTCAGCAGAGCTTTATTTTTAGTGCTGACTGTATCCCGACCCACATGTAAAGTGATTTGTCTTTGCTTTTCTCAGGATGGGGAAGGCGCGATATCACAACACCCAGTCCTGAGTGAGGCGAGGTAATTGTGGATTTTCCTCTCCGCCGGGAATCGAACACATGAACCTTGGCTCACCGGACAGGCGTGCTAACAAGTTAGCCAAGCTGTCTGACGCACACTTGAGAAAGTGTAACTAAATGTGGACTCTTAAATGCCAAAGTATTTAAACATATTGTAATTTTTTATATATTTATTTTTGCTCATATTGGGACTATATGTATTATTTTAATATTAATATAACTATATATTTGCTTACCACATCTTATACTGCTAAGATTTATAATATTACTGATATAATAAAGCAATTTGGTTTAAGCTTAGTTACTAAAACAAGTTATCTTTAGACCCTAACGCAAAACGAAAAAAAGGGGGTTATCTAAATAATAGACATTATGATTTATATGTTCTAATCAAATTACTTTTTATGTGTAAATGTTTGAACCATAGGAACACCAACATTTCATAACGGCCTACTGCCCTCACGTTCGTTATGCTCTGATTACATAAAATCGAAGCGCCCATTCCAGTATATTTAAGCGAATTAAAAAATATGTAGCTGTGACTTGAGAGCTGCAAATATCACGTTATTGCTTGGAATCAATTCCGTGTACATATTAAAGCACAATCTGAAATTTCTTTGGCCACATGAATTAATGCGATGTGCACGTGCTTTACCGGAGCTTAGTTTATCTGACATAGGACTTTAGTTATTGGCCAGACGTGATCTCGCGGTAAAGCCAAGGAAGGCACTGTTGGCCAATGGAAAACATTTTACGAGCGTACAATATCCTCCTGTTTGATTTACGGCAAAAAATTACGTGAATTTCGTACATTTCTATTTATTAGTTTCACACGAAAATGGAAAGCTGGAAATAATTATTTCATGTTTTCTCCGAATCAAATATTGCCATGTGTGTGACGGGAGGTGTGATAAATTCTAGAAGTATAAAAGTTACGAGAGGTAATCAATACTTTATAAGATGTTACATATCAAATTAATTATTATGATTTAATAATTAAAATTTTAATTTAATAAAAATAATTACTTTTACGATATTTGACCAGAATTTATCAAACAAGAAATGAAACTAAATCTGAATAATTATACCTACTTCACTATTAAGGAGACACAAATACAGCAATCTACTTTTAAACTTTACCCCATAACAACATTTAAAATTTAACAGATCCTTTGATTATTTTCCAGCCGTCTGGATTGTCCGTAATTACACTGAATTGTGTTATCTCATTTATTTATCCTACAGTCACTCCCGGCCACAAGGTGAAGGTATTTCCAATTACCATGTAAAAGTAAAGTTAACTTACGTGTTTCGGTTAACTGCCTCCATGCTCTTTTCGGGCGAGCTCCTTCTCACTACATTTAACCAATGACAACGACCACAGACCCCCCTCACAAAGCTTTCAACACTGGTTTAACTTCCACGACCAGTAGCAATCCACAAGGGTTACGCTAAAACACGAAACAAGTCCAACAAAGTTATAAACTTCCTTGATGATCACGAATTTGGACCTAAATTAGGCAACCGTACAAAACAACTGCGACAATATTTCTAATATCGTAGATTCGCAACTTATAGAACAAACTTTCGACCGTCGCGAATCGTGGCATAGTATGATGAATCGTGTTTGTCATTTCACTAACGAATAAATTAGCTTTATTTTGCCAACTGTTTCAAATTCACTAAATTGCTTATTATTGAGACAGTAAACAAAAAAATTATTTTTGGTAGCCACAATATTTTAGCGCGAGCACAAAACTTATTGGGCATTCTCAATACCTGCAAAATATTATGTAGCAGCACAAACCACTTTTTTTTCTGTGTATGCCTATTGCATTGCTCCAAAAATTATTTAATTAGTCCAGAATAATGAGATTATTATATTACTGCAACGCATATTAAATAATTGCAATTTAATCACAACAAACACAATGCTAATAATGTTTATTTATGTGTATGCTAATTTCAAAACCAATTTAGGGATTATTTCAAATTGTATAGTCAGCAATTTCGAGTTCGCGAACTGAACGATCGCACGTCGCATACCAGACCCATAATTTCTATTGATTCATGATAATTACTTGTTTACACCTAAAAGGGAGCAGCTATTGAGAAATCGTTGCATAGTTTGTTTAAAATAGTTTTTTTTCCTGAGCAGTCACATTTTTTAAAATAATTATGTGATTTTAGAAATTTAACATACTAATTCGTTAATGTTAATTCCCTTACTTGCATGATTAGTTCAAACCATAGTATATTTCGGCTGGGAAGAAAATAATTAGCTAGCACAGCATACACCATTTTTAACAAAAATGTGCAACAATGTTTTGATATCTACTCTGGTTTAGGATTTTAAAAAATAGTCATTGCAAAAGCCTGACAGTGGTTACACAGCAACAGCAAACATTCTTAGCGTTCAAATGTGGCGCAAGCGTAATAAACCTGCAGGAATTGGCGTCGGGAATTGAAGGTCCCGATCTTGATTCCATTATGGTTAAGGGCATTCAAGAGCCGAAAAATAATAGTTATGTATTTGTATGAAATTATGTAAGTACTGTAGGCGTTGTTTGGGAGCACGTTTTAATCTTATAAAAAATTTGCTCAGCCGGTTTTTTCCCAAAGCGACATTTTAAAGTCAATGTTTGTATGTTTTCAACTCAAAGTCTTAAAAATCTTTAACATGGTGAAAGTAAATAATTCAAGTGAAAATACATGTTACATACAGGCTAAGGCTCAAAGTGTATGAAACCTCACTACACATTGTTGGTACTTATAAACGAAAGTTGTTATTGTAGCAAGACAACACGAAAAATAAATAAATAAAAATCCGAGAACATATTTTTATTGTTTAAAATGTGTTTTATAACATATAACGGGGGCCCGTAACATGCAGTTATTTCATTTTATTTTATTCAATGATTTTTAACTGGGGGGGGGGGGGAGCATTTAGTGCGTAAAAACACGCAAATTATTACTTCGAAATGCTGCTGTAAGAAAATTTTCTGAGATATATTTTTTTTAAATTTTTGTTAATGTTTGTTTCAATGGGAGTTTACAATAAGAATATATAGCTTTGTGGACATACGCAATTACTCAAAAATATACCCCGAAGTAATGCCTATAAAACTAATACTATTTCATGCTAACATAAAATTATGAGTTTTCCCCATTTTAACATTCTAAAGAGAATTTTTAGGGTCTGGTATTTTCACCTATGTAATGCTTAATTACTGAGCACACAAATATTTTGTCTTCCAATTCATAACTATCGATTAGTACCGCTTCTGAAAACACAATTAACATTTATTCTAGTACAAGTTATTATTTTCAATAGCAAAAGACATAAGCGTACACAGAAAATGTTTAGGACGTCGGTCCGACAGATTGCTTACATGTATTAGCATTTGCGAAACTTTAAAATTATAAGGTTTTGTAATTAATGGAAATCATTTATTCAGATACCAATTTTTCGGAATCCCAACAATCCACTCAACGCGCATCTTATAGTAGTTTAGCCTACTAGTTCGTATTTGTTAGTACAGCTACCAAGGTTTTTATTACAATTACGTTGTACTTGCAACATTAGATAATTGTTGCGTGTTGTACAGTTGTATGAATTCCCATTAGGTTATCTTAAACCCTTTATTAGATGCAATTAACCATAAAGGACATAAAAAGCAAAGGGTAAACGATGGCGGTTTAAATAATTCCATCTCTGTGTGCCGGCGCAGGGACTGTATGTAGTCTCTAGGGAGAAGCCAAATATGATTGCACAGACCAATCGCATGTCGTGAGTCATAAACCAATCCACAACTCTTCAACGTCTAGCGATGCGAGCGGGCTGTGTGGAGTGGAAAAGGGGTGGTAGCGACAAACGAACCGTGTCGCTAATAACACTAATCCACCCGCCCCGAATGGGAAAGTAAAAAAGAACGAATTGTGCGTCGCCGGCCCGCGTGCGTGTGTATGTGCGTACATTATTCGCGCTCGTGCCATCCAAGGCGGTGATTAATGGCAGCTAGCGCCGCTCGGTGGCGGCCGTCCGAATTAGTTCCTCCCCCGCGGGTTCAATGTTTAAATGGGGAAGGGGTGCGGCACGCGGCCGGAAGCTAGGTGGGCGGGGCTTCCGGCCTCGTGCGTCTCCGCCGCCAATATTTATACCGGCCGCGCTTTTGAAAACAAACCTCCGCGGTGTAAACGGTCGTCGCCCGCTCAGACCCCAATACTCCTAATATTGTACGTTTCGCTAAATTGCTTTCTATTCAAGAATCCTGCGTGCACCCTTCTACACTCCTCCCCCCCTACCTACTAGACGCTCTGCGTGAGGCACTTTTGATTAACTTCGACATGACGCCGGGTGCCATCTTGTGGTCGCCTCGATTGGCGATTGTACGAGCCATTTGGCTCGTCATCCCTCCCGCTGCTTCTACACTGGTGGGAAAACTTTGCTGACAAAGTACACTTTCAGCTACAGGAAGACGAATTGTAGCCTACTCTTCACGGATGACTGCAAATTTTTCAATCACCTTCAAACTGGCAGAAAACGGCTTCTAGATCCATCTGTAAAAATTTCAAAATAATTTGTAAAACTGATATTAGGAAGGTATCGAACCGAGCAAATGGGGCAAAATGTTATTAGATTGGACTCGCATTCATGTAGACCAGTCTACAGCCATCTTGGATTCAGTTTTCCATGGTTTTCCGAAAATGCTCTAGACGAATGCACGAATGGTTTACTCACATTGGCCATGGTCGGTTTACTCTTACTCTACTGTTCCTCTCTGTGAGTAAATTTTGTGTAACTTTCTGTAAGAACTTAGCTGTCGATAAGACGTAAAACCCATTAATTTAAATTAAATATAAAACATGAATCGAAACATTTGTTTAACTTTGCTCAGTGCTTTCTACAAAAAGAATTGTAAGGCCTCAGCTTAAATATATCAATTATATAGCTAACTGCGAACTAAGTCAGTGTTATTTTTGACGCTAGTACTAGTGTATTGCATATCGCTTCCTCTTTTTTTGTTAACTCCAACGGTTTAAAAAGTTTCAGGCGAGAATTTATCTTAACAGATATGCGTATGTAGTAGTAGACCCACTCTTGCCTCGGTAGTTTGTCACTGGATAGGCTCCCGATTCCATCCACGGCCCTGTCGGGCAGGACTTTGATCCTACTCTCTGAAAGATAAACAGGCTTATAAGATTGATTTCCTTTTCGCGTTTCTGTGAGTGTGCTTACGTTTGTTTATGTATGTGTGTGAGTTTGTGAGTGTTCGTAATCCTTAAATGTTTTAAACCCGTGATCTTCATTTGCTCTGACTCGTTACTAATATATGATTAAATTAGGTTCACTTGAATTTTATGAGTTTGGTGGTGACAATTTAAGTATTTTGTGTGTTAATGAAGTCTGTCAGGAACAGTATAACAAATTCAAGCAACATTTTATAATCTGACATTTCATTAAGGCCACTGGTTTTTATTTATGCTATTTTAGTAAGTTTTTTTATATCCTTAAATAGAGCTTTTATCACAAAACAGGTACACAGAAATGTTGGAAATTGTTTATAATATGTAGCATATTTTTTTCAAAACTAAAGTTTCTATAAGTTTTGCTAATTATCGACTTAATCAAATTTTATTAATGTCAATAACTAACCTAAATTATAAAATCTTATGTTTTGAAAAACATTAGACCAAATGGAACGAACTATTTCCAACATTTCTATGTAGCCGTTTTATGACAGCTTCTCCCTTTCAGGATTTATTAAGTAAAACTTACTAAAATAGCATAAATAGGTGCCCAATGTCTTAACCTGGCTTTGAAATTAGTGAGGTAAAGTGAAGTACGCTGTTTGGAAAGACTGTAGTACATGAATATTTCATTATTTAGTACAATATTTCGATAACTGGTTGACCGATTGTAACTTTTGGCTTATTTTCCACCACCATTGCGGAAAGTAGGCTAATTAGTTATGTGAATTATGTATCGTTCAAACTGTTGACTCTATTCTTGAGACCGTTTCGGACAATACCGTAAAGTGGTTTTCATCCTAAGACGATCACTTTTCCTGTCCCATCTCGTTCCGCCGCTATTTCAGCTACATACCTACTACATATTATATACATCTCTCGAAAAATAATATTCTAATATAAGAAAGTCCTTAGTCAATTGCATGCATTACCTACCTAAAAATAGAAAGCAACGTGCGAGTCCCGATTTGTTGCCAAAAATTGTAATATATATCATTTCGAGAGTCTGTGATCGACTGTTTACTTCACTGAATTGTTGTTGAATGCTGCATAATCGGTTAACATTCAGCCAATGGCACTTCATTAGTGCAACAGCCAAACTAAATTTTAAATACAAGCCACCATATCTGGCTCTTATTCTTTGGAGAAACGGAGCTGTAATCAGTACGATATATCTACTAACAAAACAATGACTGACCCATGAATACGTCTTAGGTAACCTATGATTCGCAACAAATTAAACAAATATTTGCTGTCAAATAAGACATAATAATTTTTAATTGCGTCATGTAATAACTCTTTATTTGATAGAAAGATTGTTGTTAAACGTAATTATATATTTATAATGCTACCATTTAGAAATTGTACGTTTTTAGAGGAGGAAACAAAATTCTATTGGAGCACACACAGTTTCACTAAGAAACATGCTACATTTCAAATGTTGGCCTATTTTCTTCGATATTAAATTTTTTCGTGGGGGATTCAAAACGTGTACCAGTAATTTAAACATCACGTCGAATATTAAAAATAATTTCATCAAAAAAAATGCAATCGTGAGAATACAAAATAAAACTAAAACTGTTTAATTAACATAGAAAAGCATGCGAGACTTAACTATAATTTAAACAAATATGACTTAGCTCATTCATGAACAGTAGGAGAACATAAAAAGCACAAAAACCAGAATTTTGAACCTTAAGCTGTATGAAGTATTGTGGTACTACACCTACTCCATAAAAGTATGTAGGCATGTTCTAATGTATATTCAAGTACAAGAATTCTAGATACGGATCCCCTCTTCTCATTCATTCAGAAAAAGGAGGAAGAATCGACAGTAATTTGTAGAGAGGAAATGGCACACAGTTTGTTTCAAGTAATTTTTGAAGTCACGAAAACGAAATTATGGTGATAGGATTGAGATCCTACCGAAGGCGAGTTTAAATTTAAGTTCAAATGAAGTGGAAGTTCAGTTAGGTTACACTTTAAAAGCAATAAATTAACGCTTTTTAAATTTGCTCGTTTCATGTAACACTTTTTCAAGTTAACTACTGCAGTACACATTTAATAACAACTTATGACATTAAGAACGTGAACAACTCCTGAAGAAATATGTAAAGATTGTATCAGTCTTCGCAACATTCTCGAGTATCTGGCCTGGTGATGCGGCAGTCAACGATCAAGGTAATTAGGACTCACATTCAGTAACACGAAGCAAAGTTTCCGTTTTAAACTGCACTGCATTATATTTAAATATGTTTTTGTTGTTGTGCATTCATTAAATACAGTAACATCCGTACAATATGTTCCTACTCAGCACTGCTTTTATTTGATCAACGTTACGTATATGTTTGGTTCAACGTCGTCTTAACAGTGGCACCTACCAAACGATTCAAACGCGTTGTAATATACAGGAAAATGCGTTGTTTTGCGATTCTACTCAACATGCGGCCATCGTACTGATGTGTTAAAAGAAAACATACTTTAAACAAAGGACGAAACGTCACTGTTGAGCCAAAATGCTCATTAAAACACTTTCTCGAAGCCGTCAAACATAGCTCAAAAAGACCTTTACAAGCTGTCATACTACAAAATGTACTAACCGGATGTATGCGAAGCTTGATAAACGTGCGCTGAACTTGGCTACATACTTTCCACCAATAAAATTCTGCTCGCCGCTTTAAGTCACATAAAAAATGGGTCAGCGGTAATCTTGCACGCTGGTTGGGCGCTTGGTTTGTTATGTTTATTTGCATTTGATGCGCACTTCAAGGTCGTCATTGTAGCTCCACCACTTCTGAGACCATAACACACAAGTATATGGCGCTCTTAAACTGTGATTTTGACACTTCAAATACTGTTATTTTGATACTCCTTAAATGGCTTACATGCATATGTACTACGGTCCGCTTTATATCTAGTTCTCCCTCCGCCTCATATTCTTCGTCGTAACACTACCGCCGCGCCGGTAGCTACTTTGCTCACGCGTCATTGTCTTGATGATGTTTTCTCATTTGCCTTCTGTTCGCTGCTTCACTTTGAACACAGGTTAAGCTCCAAATAATCACTGCCCACTAGCGCTGCGGAAAGCTCTATTTGTAAAGGACGACTTGGAATGAGGCGGAGCTCCAGTCTGGTGTGGGATAAAATTCCTACCTTCTAGGATACTGCAACCGAAAATAACCTTCATACATGGCTTCACATGTCCAGAATGAGCTGTACGTAAATAAATTTGATTAGTTGTTTGATTTTTCAGGTAAACATTGATATTATGAATTTGCATGTCTTAAGACGCCCGCCTACTGGCCGTGTGTTTGTGTGAGTGAGGCACGGCACGAAGGGCGATGTTGACCGGCTCCTGTGACGCGGTATCACCTCTAGCGCAAGACACTGAAACGGCGTGCAGTGGTATCGTAGAACACTCGCCTGACTGACACTTTCAGTGGTGACCCCATCTTTTTATTGGTGGAAAGTTTTAAGGAAAGTCCAACGCAGGGCTCTATACTAGTTTCGCAGACATTCGTCCACAATATTGTGCGGCACGGCAGTCTGAAAATGCCGTTTTCGGCCGTGTTGAAGGACTTAAAAATGTAGTTTGCAGCACACGTGATGTGTTGAAAGTTGTATTCCGTCCTGGCCTGAAATGTTATTTCTTTTCGTGCGAAACCCGCGTGAGCACACGTGGAACAGTTTGTTTATAAAACGTGTATTTCAAACACACTGCAACGCAGTTTGAGAGACATGTAGACGGGCGCCTTAA
>PNEQ01111901.1:0-35598 GCA_003012365.1 Medauroidea extradentata
GAGAGCGAGTGTGTGTGTGAGAGCGAGTGTGTGTGTGAGAGCGAGTGTGTGTGTGAGAGCGAGTGTGTGTGTGAGAGCGAGTGTGTGTGTGAGAGCGAGTGTGTGTGTGAGAGTGAGTGTGTGTGAGAGCGAGTGTGTGTGAGAGCGAGTGTGTGTGTGAGAATGAGTGCGTGAAAACAAATGTGTGTGAGAGTGAGTGAGTCTGTGAGAGTGAGTGTGTAAGTGTGTGAGAGATTGTGTGTTTTTCTGTGTATATATATATTTACACATACATACAGTGGAATGCTGAGGCTTAGTGAAATTAACATTTCCTTCCGATCCAAAAGTAACACTTTTGGTGTCATCTTATAGATTAGGGTCTGTACATTTCTGGTTTGAGTGTACGATTTACACCCAGCAGGATATACGCAATAGGGATGTGGGCATGACATAGTTAAAAATTTTAAAAAATGTCTAAACTATACTTGTGGGATATCAAATTAAAGATTAAATTACTCTACACTTTAAAATAATATTTATTTATAAAAAAACACATTTCGGTACATTGCAGAGTTGAAAAGTAAAGTAGAATATGGAGGAAAATGTTATAATTTAAGGTTATTATAAAGCAAAAAGTATAATCAACTTTATCTTAAACATAACAAATTGTTTTGAAATATTGAATGAGGGTAAAAAAATTTATGTGTGTGTGTGTCCACCAGTACTCATCAGATCAACAGCAGTGCGGTTCTCCGCCGGGGACTCGGGCTCGAGCCCCGGTGGGTGCGTGCTCGTTCGTCGATGCCGTTTCCTCATCAATCCAGCTTTCGGTAAGGTCGTCAGATCTAGTTATGTGGCAGCAACTCTGAACGTAATATAATAACTTAATAATTAGTAATATTGTGCTCCCCTCCTAATAAATAGATCACATTGTAACCTATTTTGTATTCAGAGTACCTGCCATTGTACAGTAGTATAGTAAATGCCCGTTCTACCATAACTGGCTCTTAGTCTTTTAACCCTAAAGAACATCTAAATAAAACCACAGTGTATCTACCATCTGAGTGGAAACCACCCCAAACTAATAATAACTTATGAACTCCAATGTAAAATTGACGTACAAAATAAAACCATTTTGTAACTCGCCTGATGAAGCAGGTGCAGTCTGCGAAACGTTGTGACCGCGTGTCCGTGGAGAAATGTGTTCGTCCTATATGTGTGTGTTTCTATCTGCAAGTACCATCCTGTGAGTACTTGTGAAAAACTCTTTCTGTTTTAATTGTAATTTTATATATATATACACACACACATATATACAGTAGAATCCCGTCGTAGCGAACACGGAACTAGCGAAAACACGGTTATAGTGAAGTCTTTTTGAGGAACCGTCAAAAAATTGCAAAAAAATTCCATGAAAAATGTGAAATTTATGAGTAGAAACACGTATAGTGAGTCGTGTGAAGCAGGCTTGCAGCGTGATTCATGACCGTGTGAAGCAGGCTTGCGGCAATGTACGTGACCTTGTGAAGTGAGTAGGTATTCGTTAGCCGGATGCGTGGTGGGAATATTACCAGATGGAACCGTCCGGCCGCCAAAACTCACACCCTACTGCGCAGCTACCTATGACGTCACGCGAGTTGCACGGTACAGAAATCTAGCACACGTCAGTACACGTCTGACGTCACGTACGTGCACTAGACAGTAGGCTACACGTCCCGCACGTACTGGCCTGTACCCACGCGGCCGCACAAATTCTTCAACTTAACTCATTATCAATCGAAAACTATTCAGTCAAATGACTAGAAAATTTTTGCTACGTATTAATGAAGTGTTCTACTAAAGAATAAATTTGGTGGTTTTCTGAACGTAAATTATTTTATATTAAAAATAATATCTTAACAATGTACTGTTAACTACTGACAGAAAACTGCAGGGAAAATTATATTAAGTGAGAAACTGTTTGATTTTTCAAGATAGATGGGTGGTACCAGCAGAAGAGGAAACTAACTGTAATTTTTATGCCCTCTTCGTAGAGTTGTGAGATACACTATAATTTTAGTGGCAGGTAGAAGACAGAAGAACATTCAGATGCGCGCGTTCGAGATCAGTGACCCCATCTGAACTTCTCCCTCGATTTATCTGCACTACATTTCTTATAATAATTTCAGTTTTATAGTATAACTGTTTTTCATTTCAGCTTGTTAATTATATTATTTTTAATTTAACGTTCACAGTCTTTATCTTAGAATATTTATGTAGTAATCAAATTACAGTTATAATGTCCCCATTAAAATTTTCTATTTTTTGTCTCAATACATTATTGCAACACCATAAGGCTTTAATTTATAAGTTATTAATTTATAATAATTTGCAACCCATCGGAACATATGTACATATTTTACATATGCATGACAACTAGTCGAGACATATCTCAATAATAAATAGCACATATGCTTCTTTCGCCATATTACGAACTTGAGCAGTTTACTGAAAAAAAAAAATAATAAAGTTCCCCTGTACTACACTTTAATATAAAACTCGTTAATCAATGAATTTATATTTGACGTATCGTTTCAGTTACTTAAACATAACACAGATCATTCGAAAATTGTCAAATATGATTGGGAGAGTTATAAAGATTATAAAACGCTCATGAACCATAATTTCAAGTACATACACTCTTTGTTCCAAGAAGCGTGATTTATTACATTATCATAGCTATAGCTTATGTTATTCGTGAAAAAAAAACCGTAAAGGAGACCGTAAAATTAATAGTACTACATTAGTGAAATAGACATATGTAAATACTGTTTTGCTGGAGATAACTATTTATACTGTCGTCTTATTTTGTTCCTATCTCGTGGGATAGTATACTAAACGCGCATATAATTCACAAGTGATTAATAGAAAATAAAATAACAGATGTTACATGTAAATCTTCGTTTCAATAGGTATAGAAGTATTTTTTTTTAAATAAACGAGATAACGTCGATTTCGGTAGAAATAAAATATTTTAAGGAAGTGTGCAATTAAACTCATTTTTGTTGTTAGTTTCATGTATCTTAATTCGTTACGTTACCGATACTGGCGAAAAAAAAATTCATCTGCTTCCAAAACAGTTTTCGAGACATAAATTTGGATATACTCAAATGTTTTTACTAAATCCTTTTATGAAATTTATTCTTGGGATTAATTTTTAAATAGTAGTATCATAAGAATTACAGAGCATATTAAAAAACAGTGCTAATTACATACTGATGTAAATGCAAGTTTGACTCACAATACCACACGGTTAAACCGAATAAACAATTTTAAGAATTTAGTCTCAGCCTTAACTAAGAAACCCTTTTCATTAAATAATTACACCAGAAAAATTTGTTTCCTTGATTATTAGAAAAAAACTGCCGTATTTGTATTTTCTTCGTGAGATAGCGATGTTAAGTTTATTTAAATTCGTGCATTGTGAAGAATTTTTTTAACAATATTCTTACTGCATTTAATATAAAATTAGCGGGAATATTAAAAGGTAGAAGCTAGACAGAATTTAATACTGTACAAACACAATCCTAACTCGAGTTCTGTATATATCCCTTCCGAAAACCTGACCTGTAAAATAAAATCAAAGTATATTGTAATATATAATTTGACAATGACTGCATTTTCATCATATCGTACCATATCATCTGGTCTCAATAATAACATTCTTCATAATGATGCCTGGCATATATTTACTGTGTAAACTGATTTAGTCCGACATATTTCCAAAATTATATTTTAGGTTTACAATAAAAATTTTTTGTAAGAATGTTTTTAAAACAACTTTCATTTGTGGCATTCAATGAAACTCATAATTAATGAAAACCTATGATAAAAATTATTTTTATTGCATTCAAATAGTTTCGATAACATGCTATGTTACTGTACGAAAAGCTATCAGTTTGATTTATCATCAAAGGTACACAAATCTAAAACAGGAGTACATGCAAAAACTCATTTGTTCCGCTGAGATGCAAAAAAAATTTTCATTGCAGAAAACTACACAATCACATCCAGTTTAGTTTTGGTTATGAAGTATGAGAGGAATATTGATTTATGTTCCTATGTACCGTAATGCAGAAAATGTGATAACATTTAACTTTATTTATTTCTACTGTTGTGCTTTGCTATTGTAGGTCTAGGAATTAAAGAAAAAATATATGTAAATGAAGACAATAGTTTAAAAATTAAATTTTTATAATTATTTTATTTTATTTGGTGTATAGTAATAAGTATTGCCAAAAGTTGGTTATTTTATAACGAATATGATATTCAGAATTGAAATTAACAAAGCAAATGCAATGTATGTAAATCAAGGGACAAGTTGGGGTTGGTTCGTCGATCTCGAACGTGCCCGTCTGAAATGTTCTGTATTCTATCTGCTGCCAAAATTATACCGTATCTCCAAACTTTTCAAGGGAGAATGAAAATTGCATTTTGAGTTTCCTCTTCTTTTCGTCCGCTGATACCATCTATCTATCTCGAAAAACTAAAAAGTTCCTCGCTTACCATATTTGGCCCTGCGTTTTTTAGTCAATAATGTACAGTACATTGTTAGACTATTTTTTTTTTTTTAATAAAATAATTTACATAATGAAAATTAACAGACAGCATTATTAGCACAACAGCTCACAAATACAGTGCCAAAATATCGAAGTAATTTGACTGGATGGTTTTCGATTGCTGACGAGTTTAGTTTGAACGTTTTTTGGACGCTTGAATTGAGTATCTGCCAATATTTCGTAAATATGTCTTGCAACTCGCATGACGTCACAATGGAGGGGAGGTAGCAGAGAAAGTGGAGGGGGAACATAAGCACGGTTCCACCTGTTAATATTGTCACCATGGCCAGGTGCAACCCTTGCGCCGCCACACCTCCCTTCCCCGAGCTAGCCATCTGGCACTGTCACCCGAGTCATGCTCCTACCTGGACACATCGCTTCTCTCTCCAAACTCAGCGCAAGTTGTTCTAAAAATATAACTGCGCACTTTATTTCCCTCAACCCTTTTCAACTCAGGTGACCGTTGGCTACGTTTCTGTAGCTAACAATTGTGCTTTCAACCGTGTTTAGTTTCACATACAGCTTGCGTTTCTGATTGTAATTATTGATTACGATTTTAGATTACGACTTTGGATTACGATTTTGATATACGTACAGTCGAGCCACGCAACGACGCCATCGGTCACTACAACAACGCAACTACAACAGTATTCTCAATGCCGGCCAAAAAAAAATTTTTTTTTAAAATAACTTTGAAGGAATAAAATGTAAAAAGTTAACACCGCGAGCAGGAAAGATTATTTAAAATACGTTCATTAGAATTCAGCTGTAATTAGAGGCCTGGAATTTTCGGAAATGCGAAGGAACGGCAATAAAATGGTGAAGTTAATGGGTAGGGGGGAGGGCGATATAAAGAGAGGAAGGCTCCGATGCCAGACACACTGTTGTCAAGCGCTCCCAAAAAGCTTTCGCTCAGCTCAGATGACGACACAGCTATTTGGAACAAGAACTGCGTGTTCTGACTGAATAACGACGGACATAATGCTGTATCATCACTAAGAATAATTGCAGCCGGCTGTGCTATACCTGAGACACACACACACGCATACAGAAGAAATGCCTCTGGGAGACACGATTTAGCGCTGTCTCTTTCCCTCACACATGCACCCACACAACTATTCGTGCTTATCTCTGCTTAGCTTGCTACATCTCATATTTACTCCGTATCCCTTCAGCATTTTTAGATAAGCAGCAAGGACGGCGGATAAGAGGACGCATTGGCGTTACCCTTTCTGGTCAATGCATTTGCTGTTCTGATTCACTATCATGCTCACACAGTCGGCCGTACGTGTTTTTATCTTTAAGTTTAACAGCAATTTCAACATTTACTGTACACTAATTATAAATTAACACACTAAACGTCCCATAAACTTGAGCGAGAAGCAATAAATCCTTGCGGGCTGGCCGTTGCATTGTTAAAGTATTGTGCCCGCCGTCAAGAATAACGTGGGAACAAGAGTAGGTCACAGTTTTTTTTTGTCTTGGAACGAATCTGTTCGGACAGCTGAAGGAGAAGAAAGAAAAATAAAAAGTAAAAAAAATCATGGGTGGTGGGCCGTGTGTGAAAACAAGCATGTCTAGCTTTAGCATTACTTTTCAACTAACTGTCTGTCTAGATTTGGTAGTGCTCACGAAGGTCAGACATGTTTTCTGTTGGCACACTGCCGGAATAAAATCACAAACTTGTGACCTTGCTCAATGTCAATGCATACAAGTGCGCGCACTTCTGTTACTGCTAATTGGCTTCGAACTTAACTTCGTGCCACTTAACTTCGTGCCGCCTCTAAACACAGGTCACTACTAGTGCGCGAAAATAAAGCAACTACCAATGTGGGCGTCGCTTATTTTTGCTGGCAAATTGCCAGCCCAACAGACAAGTGAACAATTACATTCACCCGTCCAAGCTGACTTTTATATGTCTCGGGCATGCGCACAAATTATTCGACGCATGCCACAGAGTGAAAGGGCACACAGAATTATCATCAGAGCATACGTGCTAAAATAAATAAATATATAAATTGATTAACTGCTTACACTCGTCAAACTGATTACATTGGTCTGCAGCGGTCGGCAATGTTATCATGTTAACTGCTGGCGCATGTACTCTTGCTACGCGCCCGCATGGGCGAGACACCGTCAAAAAGCTTCTTCTTGAATTTCCTTTGTTAGACTCAGCTTCTGGAAATAATGTTCTGCTGAATTTGTTTTGGTTTCTTTCTTGGAGGAGGTACTAGTTGACGCTGTTTGATGCTGTCAAGAACTAAAATCTTATGTAGCCGACGACATGATTTGTGCCAGGATGCATTGTGTGTCCTCATACACTGTTCATATGGTAGTGTAGTTCTGTATTTAGATGTGGTGAAGCATCAACTTCGTAAATTGGATAGCTAGGTTTATTACGTCTTTGTATGCTCCCTCTCTACATACAGCAACTGGTTTATCAAGGGAACAAACAAATTCCTCTGTGTTTTGTTTTTGACAAACAATATAGTTCCCAGTTTTTTTTTCTGGACCATTTCATTCATTCATCTTTTAAAAAAAACTCTTTGTTAGTGATTTATAAAATCCAAAACTACATCAATGGTCACATATGCAAATTACATATCATTAGATGAAGTCTTTTAGGTGTTTGTGCCATTTTCAAAGTGAGTTTGGACTATGTATACTAAATTCAAATAAAGCCTCAAAATACAATTTTTAAATTATGTAATAAATTACTAATAATCTTAGAGCATTAATTTCAAAACAAAGATGACATTTAGACCACAATAATTTTACTTGGTGCTGGGTTTACTAAAATAACTTTAATCACGTAATAAATATGTACATTCATTTTTGTATTTTACTACCCCTTTCCCTTTTCTTATCAACACAGCACCCCAAAATATGTGTTATTTTATAAATAAATATCACACTGAAGTTCAGTGTAATTTAACCTTTAATTTGACATCCCACAAGTATGGTTTACACATTTTTTTGATTATGACCCCCACATGCCATACCTCCCCCTATGCCACAGATGCCTCTAGGTGTAAATCGTTATACACTCTTGACTAAAAATGTAGCACAGACCCTTACCTACAAGATGACACCAATAAGTAAACTTTTGCATCAACTTGAAACGAGTGGTCTAAATTTCACCCCACTAATACATACACACACTTTAACTCATGTCAACACTGACGCCAACAAATAAGACACGCTGCAGAGCGTGGTTTTATAAAGACAAGTGGCGCGACAGGAAACTGCAGGAAACGAGGAGGGGAGGTGGAGAGAAGTGTGTACTGGCACCTAGAGTAGCAGCTGTACAGAAATCTCTTCATCCTACCTAAATTTGACGAAGTCCAAATCGAAAAGGTATTCTAGAATGCCAGTGGTTGGTGCCCTGGCTCTCAGAATGTCTTGTTCTGTTGGCAAAAAATCTGACTTCTGTATTCTCTCGAGATCACTAAGATAGCTGCAATATCATAGACAAATAACATTCATTCCCATGCACAAAAACTACAAGATGTTAGACAGCACTCTTGCAGGATGGCTCAACATAAAATGGCACAAATTAATAATCAAACAAGTATAAAAGAACTTATGTCTTTGAATTAACATAAAAAAAATTGTACAGAAACGTAAATTGGGTACAGTGCACTCCACACTGCAAGTTATTTTCATCACCTCAAAAATTTTAGTTCCGAAATATTTTTGTGTAATCATGTTACCTTCTACAATTATAATACCTCCCTCATGAAAAACTGCAACAAACTTATAACTGGATGTCTTTACTGTTCAATTTTACAGCACACACAACAAAAACTATAAATATAAAAATTATGAGATTAAATTTGTTAAAATGATAATAAAACCTAATAAGTTTTTACTAAGGCAAATGTACGAACACACCAACTCATTTTGTGTGAATAAAAATTCTGATCATACCTTATTTGACGTGTCAAATAGAAGAAACATAGCTTTCGATGGAATGAAATTTTTAATGCAATGTTACAACAAACTTTCAGAAAAAAGAGGTAACTACAGTGAAACCCCCTTTTTTACACCACTCAAGGGACCTGTAAAAAACTGGTGTAAAATGCAGGGAAGTGTAATTTATGCTGTGTGAGATTTGCAAGGGACCAGAGAAAACAGATGTAATATCAAGTAAAGTGTAAAATCTAGGAATAAAAAAAAAAAGGGGGGGTTCTACTGTATTTTACTTAACAAAAAAAAAGTAGGCAACTACGTTACAATTTTTTGCTTTCAAACTACTGTAAATATTCACAAAAGTAATTTTTGTGCCAATTATGTTGCATCAATCCTCTGAAATTTGGGACGGAAGACAGATTACTGAAGTACACCAAAAAAATCCATGTCCATGCACTCCCAGGCAAAAAAAATCCAGGCAGGAACAGACAGCAACACACCCAAGCATCTGCTGAAAAAAAAAACCTACCTAAAACCGTATCTAAAGCTTATCTCTTCCAAACCGAACTGGTATTTATGATATCCTCTGTTGTAACCATAAATTATCTTGCTCTGCCGGAAGGTGATTGGGGATAGCTACATTATCAACCTTCATTAAACAGCTGTAATGTAAAAACATTAAGGCTGAAAAAACAAAAGTATTACACTACCTTCCTAAAACAATACACTATGATACATTTGCATATGTTAAGTTAAATTCATTTAAAAAATACTGTAGCAATGTGGACTGTCAACCACAAATCATTCTTACCAAATTTTAATTTGAGCCAGTTACTTATAACACAGAACAAAGAAACAAATAAAAATACATTTTACATTTACTATCAGTGGCTGGAATCTTTGCGTTCCAGAATGCAAATTCCATCTACAGGAGTACCTTGCAAAAATTTACTTGTGGTATGATTTAATACAGACAACAATGCAAACAATATCCTTAGCAATTCATTTATAACTACTCTCACAAACATTTTCAGAAGGGACTTAAAAATGTAAACTTCTCAAAAGGGTCCAATTACATATTTACAAAACCAAATTCAAATTTGTAACTCAAATTTGTTAGGCAATATAAAAATTAAAAGGGTGTGTTTTGCTGGTGTTTATTTGTGTGAATAATGTGGAGGACAGTGTGTCCGTTGAATGGAACTGATGACACCAAATATCACCACTTACCAAACTACGCAAGACAAACAAAAAAATAAAATAAAGAACACTAGTTTCAAATTAAATGTAATTATTATGTAATTGGAAACTTTAATTTATCATAAGGTAACTGACTGGAAATCCAAAACTAATAACATATAATGTAAAACTAAATACAATGAAACCTTGTATTTACGTTACCGTTACTTACGTTTTCTAGCGAATTGCCCTTTTTTCTTCAGGTCCCGTTTGTCTGCCATTTAGTGCAATGTTAAATTTTTCAGTATATCACGTCTTGAAAATTTTATTTTCCCCGCTATTTACGTTTCTCGCCCATGTTTTCGTCATCGGAATACAATCCAAACATAAGGTTTCACAGTCACAGATGACGAAGAAAGTACATCTACACTTGTTTGAAATATAACAAAGAAGAAACATCACAGCGAAGTTGGTGATCACGTGCAAAGTCATAGGAGAATGACCTAAATTGCGAGTAATGCTTGCGCTCACGGCCACGGTCGTAGAGGAACAAGTCTGGACATTCACCTATCTACCCATGTATTTTGCTTGACCCCCTTGTTGTTTGGCTGTAGTTCATCAAGTTACCGAGAATGTTGAACTTTTTGGCGCTGTAATCAGGGCGGTCGGACTCAAACTCCACACATTTTTTTTTCCGTGGTTAACATTAAAAAGAAAATAAAGATTTCTGGAGGCATGATTTTAAATTGTGAGCGAAGAAAGTATTTCATACATTGATAAAAAATATGTTTTGATAAATTGTTTATCTTAGTGGGAGGGAAGTGGGCGGAGTTTGAGCCGACCACCCTAACTGCAGTGCCAAAAATGTATAGCATTATCGTGAACTTAGTGAACTGCAGCCAAACAACAAGAGGTCAAGTTTCCAGGCGAGTGTTCAGACCTGTTCTTCTACGACCGTGCTCACGGCACAATAAATTCAAGATAGTGGCAAGACAATTGCTGCTGCTTGCGATATCAATTGTCTCGAACGCTATCGATCGCTGTATTCAAGTAGGCAACACTGATCTCTTTATGTGTGTTTGTTTCTTTGTTTGTTTGTAAGCGTAAATAACGGTAACTTTAACCAAAAATTTTCTAAACGTGTTTGAAAATGTTTTATTATAAACAACTGTGTTTTAAAATCATTTCCATTTTAGTGCCGCGTGTTTTAGATGGTTATAAAATGACAATTTAATGGAATAAAAATAGCTAACATTATTCAATAAAACAAAAATTGATGCTGTAATAATGGAGAAGTGTGACTAGTTCGTAGAAACATGTGTTGATTTGAATAAAGAATTTTACAGTCCCATTCAAATGTGTATTGTTTTTGTCTAAATTCCTGATAGCATTGCAAAAAAAGGTAAAATGCTGAACAGTATTAACCAGACAGTAAAAAAAATCAGAGCTAACATTTTAAGATGTTCTCTTGGTGTCTACACGTGTCATAAATCTTCCCATAACAGTATATTCAATTCAGATAGTGGTAACTTACACTGTACCAAATTTTATGTGATAAAATATGATAAATGCATTGCTTGCATGAATACTATCACTTTGATATCACCTGTAGAGAGTTTTTTAAGCGACATGAAAACAAAAGTACTAAATAAGGTAGGCTGAATAGATTTTTTGAAATTGCCCTTAATTTACACTTCTTCGCTCTGTCTCCCTGAAAAGTATAAATAAGGGGTTTAGCTGTAGCTTTCCATAGTTGTTGAAATTTACTTTAAGTCTTTGGTATTTAAATTAGTTCAAAAGTTCCAAAATTATTAAATATGAAAATACTTAAACAAACTTGACTTCAATAAAATAATTGCCTTGAAAATACCGAAAAACTGTTCTCAGGGTTTATTTGAATAATTCAACATTGTCTCCAAAGAATTTAGTCGGCTGCTAAAAAAACAATGTTGTACTCGTACCCCAGGACTCCTGGGTACAGGTTTTCCCTATCCAGTATTTAGCAAAATATTCAGCAAAGACCTGAATTTAACTGTCCAAAATATTTTGGTTCTGTCTCTGGTAACACTGATTACATTCATATGGTATCTCTGAAGGAATAAATTTGTGCAAAAGTACTCAAAACTGGTAACACGAAAATCTCGTTTAAAGTCACTCAGCTGACCAAATTGACTTAAAACTACGTCCTCTTATTTTCTTCAAGTTCACACCAAAATTAATTTCTTAAGGGCCTGCAGCCTGGTCCTCTTCTTCCATGACCGGCTGTCCTGACAAATATACTCAAGTTTGGTAGCTATAATAACTATCCTCCACGTAGGACAAGCTTTTTATTTTTATATTTAAACAGGGCATAAAATGTAACATGTCCACACCTTGAAAAAGCCAAAAATCTCGCCTGTCATCACACCTTATCACAAGGACTATAAAAGACCTAATCTCAAACCCACAAATTATAATGCAAAATTACGTTAAATACTATAAGTAAACAAAATTACTGTGAAAAAAATTCCACAAATATACAAAAGTTAATCAGCATTTAAAAAGTAGTACACAAATCATATTAATGTTTTGAATAAAACCATTTAATTGCATTTCAAGACTCCTGGTCGGCATAGAATTAACACACTGTCAATCTATATAGTACGTCGGGGCTTTTAAAATTACGTTTCTAGTGGCTAAAATGTGTTTCTGTAACATTTACAAGAAATTAAAATTACTGTTAACACAACTCATTTAAGTATTATATTTCATATGCCACAGTAAGACATGGGAAATTATGCCGAATTTTACTGAATTTTAGCTTCGTGTTAATAATGCACAAAATACAAATGGACTTGCACTACAGCTCTATTAAAAAAGATTAAACAAGTATTAAGGGGCTCTTCAACCAAAGTGCGATGGTGAGGGCCAAAGGCCCAAATCGAGATGGGCCGCAGGTCCCAGAAACATAAAGAGAGCCGAGGCCCAGTTAAAAGTCATCAGCGCAAGTGCGCGGTGAGGTTAGTAGGCCCGAACAGAGGCATACTAAGGAACATAAAGAGTGCCGAAGGTTTGATTTAGAAGTCATCAAAGCAAGTGCAACAGTGAGGGCCGAAGGCCCGTAACGAGGCGTACTACATCAACTTCAATTGTGTTTCAAATGTGGCATCTTTTGGAGGGCAAATTATGCGCCAGCAAATCCGCGGTTAAAAGCTAGTCTCTAATAAATGTAACTATAGCACATTAGAACTGTTATCAATGTTGATTGCTACTATCAGAATCTTTTCTTCCAAAATTCTTTAAAATTTCAGGAGTCAAACTGAGATTGTTTCAAATTATACTCCTTTAGACATATAGCAAGTGTAGTATTTCACTATCTACTAACCTGTTTTAGTCCTTAGAGGCTCTTCTTTGCACAACAAACTTGATTGTTTTCACCGAAAAGTTCTGACTGTAGCAAGTAAATCTTTTCTACTTGGTCTCCCTGTAGGAATGCAGTGACAGCATCCCTTTAATCAATATCCAGGTCATGTTCTGCTGCTACAGTGAGAGGATATATAAGTGCTCTGAACTGTAACAGATAACTTCTGATTAGGTCTCTCTAAAGTCCATCCCCTGTATTTGTGCGCAACCTCTGACCACAAGTTGAGTCTTATGTTTAATAATCTTGTTTTCACTGTCTTTTTTTTTTTTTTTTTTTTTTTAAAAACACACTTTCAAAGTTCCCCCCCCCTTTCCCTTCTTCTGATGTCATCGGGTCAGCTAGATTTTGTACAACTAAGGAGTACATAACAAAGTCTTGTAAAGCTTCAGGTGGCTTCCTGATGTAATCTCCTCTTCGAAGGGCAGAAGACTGACTTGCCACTGCTGATTGATCAGGTGAAGAGTTTGTATCCATCTGTTTTTCTTTACGGTTACAAACAATTTCTTCGGGAAAACCATGAAAAGTCTTCTAACTACTTCAATTCTTTGAATCTTCATTCTCAGGAAACAAACACGTATCAACTGAGTTGGATGGAAGATCTTTCAGCTTGGAGAAATAGTGCTGAGCCGATACCAATTCCGAAACCTAAGTATCGGCCGATACTATGGTATCGAGTATCTATTTAACATACAATAAAATTTCCGATACTGCACCTTCTATCACCGCCAGGTTAAAACAATCAAAACAAACCAACTGCTGTTTTTTATTTTCCAAATACATAATATATTATTACTAGAGCCATGATTTTTTTTGCGTACTCAAAATAAAATTATATTTGGTAATAACACTGCCAAAACGCGAAAAATAGTATGCATCTCTTATTAACACGAAATAACACTTTACATGCGAGTTTTTTATTACCTCGTAGGCGATTAAAACTCACTTTTAAAATTATATACATCAGTTAAAAGAGGTACAATTGCGTAGTTTATAATATACAAAATGTTTGATCTTTCTCCTGTTTGATTTACATTTTCATTTCACGGACGTCGAATGAGCCATGAATCATGACGCTAAACTTGAAAACAGAAGCATGTTAGCAAACATGACGCAAACAAACTTCTCTTGCACGTAATAATTTTCCGCCCTCGTACTGCCATAGATAACGGACTTCCACGGGTGATGCGCACTTGCACACCAACTTCCACTATGGACAGAAGAGTCAAGTTGAGCAGCAGCGTTGCATTTTTAATGAAAAGATGGATATCTACTTTGTATTATCTTATTTGTGGATTGTTTACCTCCGAATGGGTAAGGTTAAGCATCACGTTTTGATGTTTTTCGTTAGCGCATCTGATGTGCTCTGAGTGGTAAAAACAAAAAATTTTGTATGAAAGCACTTCATTATTGAAACCCGGTAATGAAACGAAAGCAGTGTGCCTTTTGTGTAAGGCACACATCTCCTGTGGCAGTGTTTCATCAAGAGGATTTACCACATTGAATATGACGAAGTATTTTGGACTTGCATCATCGTAAGGAAGTTAGGAAAGAAAACAACAGTTCTACTTCTGAAGGTAACAACAGCAATGAACTGGAGGATGGATGTGATGATCCCCCACAAGTTCCCAAAAGTGACAATGCCTGGTCTGTTTTATAAGCCTGTTAATATGAAGTGTACATTTGTAAAGAGATGAAACTGGATAGAAAGTAGTTACTTGAAGCTTAATTGTAAGTAGTAGCCATCTGCTTTTGAAAAGCAATAACTTGCATTGCTAATTATTACTGGTATCGGCAGATAGTATTGGTAGTATCGGAGGTTCAGTATAATTATCGATGGTATCGGAAGAAGTAGTATCGGCTCAGCACTAATCTTGCCTTAGGGTCTAGTTTTCTGCCTTTTGGTCTAGTACATGTGCGTAGACTTTGCACCCAAACACACAAACATGACTGATGCTCAGTTTATTGCCTAACTTAACTTTCTCTGAAGTTTCATCATTGTATGCATCTGCTCAGTGACCTGTTTAGCAAGTTAACTAACGTATAAGTTGCTTCAGCACAAAAAAAATCATGGATAGCTCAGAATCTGTGCGCAAGCATCTTGTTCGCTCTACAATTGTTCTGTTGAGTCTCTCTGCTTTCCACTGGAATGCAGAAGGTTCTCAAATTCATTAGAACAATACTCCCCACTGTTGTCTGTTTTAGAGAACTTTTATTTTTTCACCTGTTGTATTATCTGCATAATTCTTGAATCCTTTGAAACATGACAGAACTTGACCTTTGGTCTTCAGGAAGAAACACAATGATTTGCGGCTGTAAAATTCTAGGAACATTAACATGTACTTGGAACATGCAACTGAACTGTCCATTGGTCCACACAAGTCTAGAAAATTACCTGGTTTTCTTTGGCAGCTATCAAATGGTAACATATGGTTTTTGCCAACTGCACGACTCTCGTAGAAAAAATTCTTAAAATGTTTGTAATTTATAAGTCCCTTCTTGAGATGAATAAGGTTAGGAAAACTAATCTGTCCCATTCTCCTATGCCATAGGTATTCAGTATCAGAACACAACGTTTCAGTGTTTTCAGAGGTCATATTCAACTTGAAAAGATAGTTCTCCGGGGAAACTGACACAATTGTTTTATTTTCTGTATTCAGTACTCGTGCACCAACTGAGTCAAAAAATAATGTGTTTCCCATACTTACTACCTGACTCACAGACAATAAATTAACCTTTAATTGAGGAACATAAGAGATATTCAATATAGTAACTTCAGAAGACTGGCCTAATATTGTATTATTAGCAAATTAATATCCCCTGCACTGTCTGTGATCATTTTATAAATATTAGCTATGGCTACTGTTAACCTTGATGACAGCTTTTCACTGGTCACCATTTCCTGATTGTCAAATGTGCAGAACAGCCTGACTCAAGAAACCAATCATTTTCATTCACTGATGTCTGGACTGAAAAAGCTGTGAACAAATTTCTTTCAATCTTGTCAATGTGTCTTGTTACGAGCTTGTTGTGTAGGCCTGTGCATGTTCAAGCTACAGCTCATAGCAAAATTACCATACCCATTACATTTGTAGCAACAAGGTCCCGTGTACATTACACCTCCAGAAAAATTCTTGTAAGGACACAGATTTCTACTACAGTTCACGAAAACAAACTTAAGGCTTGGACTAGCATGTGACTAAGAGCTATTGCTACAGCTGTACATAACAGCACTATTTTATTCTTGTTATTCTATTTTCACAACCATAACATCCTGGAGAAGTTTCATTTTGATTGAATCAGCTGTGGCCTTAACCCTTGAACTTTCAATCCTCATAATCATAGGCTGGTACTCATCTGGAAATCCTGCTAACAAAATTGTTCTTATCCTTTCATTACTAACCGGCATTTAAAAGTTTTTTGAGTTCGTAGGCAGTGGTTATTACTTTATTTGCAAATTCTTCCACAGTTTCACAGTGAAGACTTGCTGTTATGAATATCTGCAACAAACCTATGCGTCTAGTCAGTTCAGTGTAGTCAAAAGTCAATGCTAGGTTATCCCAAGCAGCTTTAGCTGCTTACACATGAATATAAATGAACTGTTCCATCAACAAAATTGTTTTCGATCTCTCGGATTTCTCTTTACCCAGCCCCATCATTGCAGAGCTGCTCCATATCCACATCATGTCGCTCCTCACCAGTTCTTAAGACCTAGATGTTGAGTACTGACCAAAATCTCTTCACTTCATTGTATTTCAACAGTCCACTGTGCTTCATAACTGAATTAGGTATTCTTCTGTTTCAGTACAATGACTTACTTGAAGAACCGTCACCTGGTTCACACTTACTGTAATGTACCCAGACCACCACCAAAAGCTATACCATAGTTAACTGATAAAACCATAACATTTTTAGCACAAATTTTTTTTTTAAACTTAAGAAAATTATAAAATAAATAATTATATATGAAATTTATTAAACACTACTAACGACAAACGTTTATCATATCACGACGGCATTGTCGCGAAGCAATGTTAATTGTTCTACACTGTTTGCAGTGAGTTCTTTGACTCACAGCTGCAACTGTCACAGTCACTAGATATTGACAAGTAGCACTCTAGTGGGCAGTCAGAGAACTATTTGAACCACCAGTAGGTGAAGACGAAAAGCATAGTGTTTAATGAATAACACAATGACAATGGTGAACGTGCCAGTGTACATAGCTATAGCGTTGAGTAATAAATGTAGGAAAGACCAGGGAATAATTTTGCAACGGGGCAAAATGTCCGGCTGTGAAAACACGCAGGGTAAATCCAATCCCTCCGCGACTGAGACCTATACTATTCAATGATGGCAGTAGGATATTGTTATACTGCCACATCATATCTACAGTGCATCAAATCTTTTCTAAATTAATGCTGACCTTACTGTTTTAAATTAACTAAGATTAATACTAACATAAAATTTTATTTTGTCTTAAATAAAACACTAATACTGCAAGTGTTATTTAGCAGGAGCACACTATCCTTTATGTACTGCTCAAATGATGTTGATAAAAACATTGAACCTAACATTTTAAAATTAAAACACAGTAGCAAACACATACAACAGAGTAACTCTGCATCCTCTCACAAATGCAAGAACATAATTTGTCATGCATACAAGGTCCAGTAGGTCAGATATTCACTTACTATTTAGCAGAATCAGTCAATTGATATTCTCGTCTTCTGCTGTAGCATTCCTGGATACCACCATCAGCCCATAAATCCTTGATAGCTTCTACATATGGGCTTTCAAATGTCTTTACTGTTTCAAAATCCACACTGCTGACTAATTCTGCTTTTTCCTAATTGCAACAAAGGATTTTATAGGACAAAGTATTTACAACATGAAAACAACAAAGCAAATATGGTTGAGACACTGTGAAATAATGATATCACAAAGGAGCATGTGATATACTGAAATGTGCACTTATATTTACTTGACATTGTTCCTCCGTTGGCTCCAATACCCAGACCTGCACACACCTCTACACATTGTCCCACTATGATCATAATGTACCAAGAGTGTGAGAAGGGTGGTCGATGACAGGAGTAAGGCAGGGGGGGGGGTTAGAAGAAAATTAAGTAACTACCCACAGACATACAGTGTTTAATTATTCCAAGACTCTGCCACCACAATTCCTATAATTGAGTTATGAACATTGAACTGACAAACATACACAATATTCATGCCATGGCCACATCATTCACGTCTCTGTTAACTATGTTACATTTATTTAGCGATGAAATTCTCATGGTTATGTTTTCACTCCCAGACAACATGTACACTCATAATGTACGCAACTCACACTGTAACAACCTTAGGCTAAGAATTAGCCACAGTGTTTTGTTTCACCACCTTAGTATGCATGTATAATGACAGTAGTTTCAGAGCTATTCTAATATATGAGTTTAGGCCTAGACCTATTTAGTAGTTAAGTAATGTATTTTGTAGTTTATCTTTTACTTTACAGCAAAAGTTGTGTGGGGACACGAGAGTCCCTGGCAGTTATTTACAACAACTTCCAGGCATGCTAAATATCACCCTAGTATAATTTTGACCAAAATGAAGCACCAACTTGAGTGCTGTCATGTCTGGATTTTCTGTAACCTTTACTGTTTTCAAACTATAAGCATTTCTTCTAGCTATTGTGACGGTAGGGCACTCACGACCCCAACCTCATACTATACCATAACAAATTAGAGAACACACTGGGAGTATCACGTGGTAGGGGAAGGCGGGATTATCAGCTACGTGACCCAAGAGCCAGAAAGTAACAGTTGAAATCAACACTGCTGTATATTATAAGACCTCAATGATACAATACATTATTACACAACAATCGTTACCGACACTGAACAAGAGTAAGCGTAGAAAGTTGAATCGGCAGGATGGAAAAGGAATGAAAAGTTCGAGAAGTAGTCTCCTTACCATGGACGGTAACATACCGAAGAAGCAGGCAGGTGCGGCTCGGCCCAAGCTACAAACACGACTAGCCGACTGGCCACCGGCCGGCACAAAAGAAGCGGCGGAGGGGGGGAGGGGAAGGTGCGCGCACAGCGCGAACGGGGTTGGAAGGAAGGGGAGGTGCTGACGGGAGGCTTCAAACTGTGCAGTCGAAAGGAGCCCACAATATGGCGTCCAGCCTGGAAGGTTGGACCACATGGCACACTATGTATTAAACAATTCTGGACATGAGAACTCAAGGGGGCGATTCACCTCAGTTTTCAATGTCTTATTATTTTTATATTTGTACCAGATATTTTTTTTTCTTATTTTAGACATAAATTGTGACTAAATCTTCTTCTTAGGAAATTTTTGTATCCCTTACAATTCTTGCGTAGTGAGTCGTAAACGTAAAAATTTGCACTTTACGGTTTTACGCATACCACTAAAACCAACTGACATACCAAACCAAAAAAATATATAGTTTGGTATTTTTAAAAAAATGTTTGAAATTTTTTAATTTTCATTTTTTGTTTTATATACATCAAATCATAGCCATCAACATTGTTATACACTGTGAATTTTTTAGGTTTGGTATGTCGGTTGGTTTTAGTGGCGTGCATAAAACCGTAAAGTGCAAATTTTGACGTTTACGACTCATTACAGAAAAACTATAAGAGATGCAAAAATTACCTAAGAGGAAGATTTAATCAAAATTTATGTCTAAAATAAGAAAAAAATATCTGGTACAAATATAAAAACAAAAAAAGACGTTGAAAACTGAGGTGAACCGCGACCTTAAATTTCACATTTAGCCACAAGTGAAAGGATCTTGGTTCATCAGCACATGCTTGCTTGCTTCATATTTTGTACTTTCCAGACTGCTGATGTAAGTTCTGTTTAACTTAATTATTAATACCTACCTGCATCATAACTTGGACACATTTTCACATTCTGCAGTGTTATTCTACTAACTCCAAGTAGGATGTGTTTACCCAGTATTTTGTAGGCTGTCATTACATAGACATTTAATACAAAAACATCAGTGTCAAATCTGTAAATCAGCAGTGTAACATCTGCATTTTATATTATTAGTGTTTTGCAGTAACATTCAAAGTAGATTGAATACTTAGTACTTAGCAGACATTATAAATAAAGACTGATTAGCTTAATCACAGTCATCAGTCATTGATTTTATTTTATTTTGTTTCCGAATCCAATTGGGCAGGCGAAATCTGGAATGACCGTTGAAGTACGATAATGTCTTCTGAATGTAGGCCTGTGACTGGCTGGATGGATAGGGGAAATGGAATGACAGCATAGTTAGTGCAGCATATTTCCTCCTCCGCAATCTTAAGAAAGTATCGTCACCAGGCTGGCAAGTCACAAACTGCAGGAATGCACCTTGTAAGGTACTTTATACTCCAAAAGAGCTGAATGTAACAATGTGCTGCAAAGTGCTATAAATGTGACTTTTTGTGCTTAGTTTATTATTTTTATATATTTCAATAATTTCAAATTTGGAACAACCTAACAATGGAGTCGAGCTATCTTGGCTCTGGAGAGACAAGCTGTGACAATTTTGCATGTGAATATGAGAATCTGTAAATAACCCACTATAATAACTAATACACGTATGTGTGTTTCTTAGTGTTATGGCAACCGCCCCTCCCCCCCCCAAATAACAGGAAGAGAAGAGCTGTAAGTACATGCTGGCATGAGGTGCCACCCCACCAAGTTCTAAACAGCACGTGAAGCCTTGTACTCTTGACCAAGTCAACTAGGTAATCCCTGGGTGGCATCAAATCATTTTCTTTATTCTACATCTCAGGCCAAATGACATAATACTATACATAGGTCCAGTATTCAACATATCAAACAAAATTATTATAAAGCTACAGGCTTGTAATATATATTTCACACTTTGTATAAGCAATGTGTGTTGCAATTAAATTGGAGATATTTGTTTTCCTTCAAATAACTATATGCAATGGAGTAGAATACTACAGTAAATGCACAAAAATGAACCACACATTTTAAATTACTATTTATAAAAAATTAAAACTGTATGTTGAATTAATGACAACATACCAGGAAGTTATACATAATTAACTATGCTAACTTTATTTAAAATTTATGTTCCCAAACGAATACAACTGCTATACACATTCACAGATCTTCCACAGCATTGTTACACCAATTGTTGTTCATGACAAAATGTCCTACACATTACAAATTGATGCGTGCCCAAACACGCCCCTTCCCTCAGCCCGTCTGCAGCACTGCCGAATACTCCCGAGGAAACCCCCCTCACCGCCCAGAGCAGAGAGATGGGGGTAGGAGAATGTGTGAAAAGGTTTTTGCGTGTGTTGTGTTTTCTTTAGTGTTATTGTAAATTTCAGTGTTTTGTTTATTATGTATGTTTTTCACACGTCACTAATTTACGTAAATACAGCAGTGCCCTGGACACACAGAAAATACATTTACATTCCTACCTTTCTCAAATGTCTTACTATTGTCTTCATGTTTTTAAAAAATGTTTTTTTTTAATATTTTGTCTTTCATTTTTCAATTGCCATTACCTAATTACGTCAGTGTTGCTTCAGCTATCCTATATCTTTGTATCCTTCTGCTTGAACATGATGTAACAGGTAACAATTATCAGAATACTAATAATGTTTTACTATGTTTTTACTATTTTTCCAGTGTTAAAATTGTCTTGTGTAACTTTGTATCTGTTCCATTAAGTTTTTTTGTACGAACTACTTTGTGCCGCGCAAAGTCGGCCCCCCCTCGCGGAATTGGCTTGGCGACGCCAACGCCATATTGAAAGAGTCTGACGCGAGTAGGAGATAGATTCTTCATCTACCACCGGATCCTTCACCAATTTTACATCAGTCACTTTAGTTCCAACAGTTCAGTTTTAGTTACCGGAACAGTTTTCGTTGTTGTTTTGACTCGGGACCCCTCACCCCCTGCCGGCCGCTGCGTCCAGGGGCTTAAATTCACCTCTTTAAGTTCACCGCCAGCCTAGTGCTGTTTTCCTGCGCAACCCACTGGAGAGGTTTTTGCTCCAGGCCCGCTCAACTGGTACTGGCATCAGCAGATACCGGTTAGTTGCTTATGGTGAGTAAACTACAAACTATTCATGTGTCGGTCATTTCATTTCAAATCACCTAGGGCCATGTGCTTCAATGTCACAGACTTTGTTCAAATTTTTTCAGAATTTTTAGAGAAAAACCTGAGGAAGGAGAATTTTTTTAATTTTTAAATCTTGCAGCAATTTATGTTCTCTAATGACCTACATCAGTTGACTGAAATTGTTACAATTCTTTAGGTTTTAACCCCTTAACTTAAAAACCCGAGTATATTCGGGAATTTAGTTTTGTCAGAATATTAAAAACCCGAAAATATTCGGGTCTTTTACAAAAACCCAGTAAAATATTATATACCCCGAATATATTTGGCAAGCGCTTGTAATTTTCATGTACGTCGCTAGAGAGCAGATAAACGCAAGATTAGCTATAACCATAGTTCACATGTATCCTCTTAGATGGCAGCAGATTTTCCGTGTAATTGACAAGTACGTTGCAGGAAAGTAGAAGTCATTATTCTGCCACTAGAGCATTTATTTCTGTACCCGTGACAACTGCGCCGCTAGATGTCAGTAAAGTTATTATTTCACAGTCACGCGTCTCTCTACATGACAGTATAGTTATTCTTGCACTGCTAGATGGCAGTAAAGCTAATATTTCACAATTGCGCGTCTTTACATGACAGGATAATTATTCTTGCGCCGCTAGATGGCAGTAAAGCTAATATTTCACAATTGCGCGTCTCTACATGGCACTATAATTATTCTGGCACCGCTAGATGGCAGGAAAATATTATTTCACATTCGTGCGTCTCTACATGAAAGTATAATTATTCTTTCGCCACTAGAGAGCAGTTGAATCATACTTCGCCTCAGTTTATTTGACAAGCATCTGCAAGTGTGGCTGTAGATATCTTTGATAGACAGCAGGAGTTTTGAAGAATAGTTTTGGCAGGATTTTCGCTACAAAGACAATAATTTCGTTTTTCGATACTGTGTAATATTGCCACTAGTTTCTGTGGCCAAACTGTGAGTACACTCTTACTACAGTGAATTTTCTCTCACTTTGAAAATGTTTTTAGTAGCTAAAATTTGTTTATTCACAGACAGTAGTACAGTGTTTTTGTTTTATTTATAAAATACTGTTTCCGAAGTAGTGATTGTTATTCCAAAATGGAAAGTGAAGATGAAGTAGACATTGAGTTTAGTGAATATGACAGTGAGTCAGACAGTAAACCATCACCCGCTTCCGAGGATCCCCTGGCGAGTGCTCGACAGTTGGTACCAATCAACATATCTGCTCAGTTGCCACCTGTTCCACCGAGGTATCCTTTTTTAGATGAGCCAGCAATTCATTATGAATTCAATTCTGATGATGACATAACTAAGTATCTGAACCTCTTTATTGATGATGAATTTGTGAACATTGTTGTGACTCTCCTCAACAAAGGCTGCTGTCTTACTGTTGACAATTATTACAGTTCACCTCAACTTGCTGACCTCCTTATTGCCAACAGGACTGACATTTATGGTACTGTACGCCAGACAAGAAAAGACATGCCTCCATCATTTCGCAGTAAAAAACTTAGAAGAGGTGAACTTGCAGCTTTTCTAAGGGGGAAAGTGACAGTGCTGAAATGGAAAGATAAGAAGGATGTATGTATGCTGACCACTATTCACAATGCCAAAATGGTGACCTTTGAGAAGAGGGGCATCATGAAACAAAAACCATCAGCAGTTGTGGACTATAACAGTACAATGGGAGGGGTGGATAAAGTTGACCAGCATTTGGCACCAAATCCAGTGCCTCAAAAAAGGTAAAAAATATTATAATTTTTTTTTTTTAATTTAGTGGAACTTTCATTGTGGAATGCATTTGTTTTGTATAAAAAAACTGGTGGACAAAAGAATGCTCTGGATTTTCGCATTGCCACCTTAGAGAAGATGATTTCCAAGCACAAGAACGAAGACTTCTCTCCAAAAGCTCCCAGTCGTCCTTCCAGCAGCACCAATCCTGTGCGTCTGACTGGCCGCCACTTCCCATCAATTATTTCTCCCACAGCAAAGAAGCAACACCCCACAAGACTTTGTGGTATGTGCAGCCGTGTTCGTGATGAGAAGAGCAAGAAAGTCAGAAGGGAATCGAGGTACATGTGCGAAGAATGTGATGTAAGTAGCACTTTGCATTGTGCCCTCCTTCAAAGCATTTCACACTGCGACAAACTTTCAGCTCGTAGCTCGCAAATACCCTGGAGCAGATTTGTCAAACTGTTGCATTTTAGGCATTTTCCATTTTTTCTTTTCATTCCAAAACGTATTCGATAGCTTTTTATTTTCGGGGTAATACTGTCCTAAATATTTTATGCCTGACCTTTTTACTGAATTTTCAATATTGTAACTGTATTTTGGAAGTGTTTACAGGTCTACCAACATAAAATAATTAGAATATTTTTTTACCCCAAGTGTTATGACCAAATATATTCGGTGCTTATGTGATTATTGTATTTTGTGTACAAGATTTTGTTGGACTAGAGTATTTTGTTTTTCTAGTGAAAAACTTTTCACTGTGTTTTAGAGGTCTATCTTTGTTATAACACAAATACGTTTTTTCGTTTCTTTTTTTTTACACACCTGGTGGTATAAATGATTTTTTCAAGGGTTGTATTGCTATATTATTTTATGTAAAAGGTTTTGCTCAATTTGTGTACTTATTTCAGTGAAAAATTTTTCAAGGTTTTAGATGAGTACCAATGCTGTAAAGCCACAAATTTATTTTATTTTTTTTTTTTGCAACAGATATTCAGAGCTTGTATGTATATATTATTTTACCTAAGAAGTCTTGTTGATTTTGTATAATTGTAACTGATATGAATAACTTACCTGTAGTGTTTTAGATGTTTACTAATGTTGTATAGCAACAATTTTAAATTTTTTCTTACCCAGGGGGTTATGAATGAGTATATTCAGGGTTTATATGGTTATACTATTTCTTACATTGGTTTATAATACTATAATATTTTATGTATAGGGTTTTCCTGCTTTTGAATAGTTGTAATTCAAGTTGAAAGCTTCTCCACTGTATTTTAGATGTATCTCAGTGTTCAATAACTATCCCGAATAAAATGAACAAATATATCCGGAGTTTTAAAATAGTGCTATTTTAAAAATTTGATATCTCTGATTTCATTGGATGAACAAATATTAAATTTATATGACAAACTATTCCATGTATGTACTTTTCATTTCAATAATAAAAAAATTGAAAATTTTGAGACCAAAAGATGTAAAACAATTGGTATGTTAAGAGATTAAGCTATCAGGTTCATTTATGTGTCAAATGAAAGATAATTTTCAGCTCTTATTTAAAAGTACATAAAGAAAACATGCAAGAAAATAAAATTCAAAAAATTCATTTGCATACAACACAAAACTTTAGTTTTTACAAAATTTGCTATTACTCTAAGATACAAATATCACACCTTTGAAACTTTTTCTCTACAATCACCTTACCACATATTAAAAGCAGTAAAAAAAATTAAGAGGCTGTTTTTTATTGTTTTTAAAAAAAAATGTTTAACTCACCATATTGTACCAGTATTTGTGAATTTTCAGAAAGCATTAAAAATAATTTCAACATATAAAAAGTACAAGACTTAAAAACAACAGGTTAGCATAAAATAATTAAAATACTTACATTAGTTAGTTTCCTGTCTAATGAAAATTATCTACTTATGTACACAAAACAAATACACAGTGCAAGTGATATAGCCCTAATACTACAATATTCACACAACCTCTTCCATTAACTAATAAAATTACAAACATCTGATATAAGTACAAGATCTAAATAATTAACGTCAGTGATACAATTCTGTGACGACTACAAAAGTTTTTGCACTAATTACGACAATTATAAAAAAAGTTAGCTGCATTCTTCTGACAGACTAAAATATTGGAAATTATCAAAATGCAAAAAACAAGTTAATCAAGTGCAAGTGACTCTATACATAACAATGACATCTATACAGATTTTTGCAATATCCACGGCCCGAATAAAAACATTACACATGTGTTTTACCACTGCAAGTGATACATTACGTATTTTAACTACTTCTCGCCAAATTATTGTAAATACTATATTTCATTACTTTGACTTAGCTAGTTCATTAATGTTGTGTTGAGTTTTACTCTCAAAAACATATATGCGAGCTGATAGACTTGTTAGAGAAGGAACAGGTATTTCTCTAACATTTTCAAATAGTAGCCAACAAAAGTCTTCATTATGTGGCCAGAAGTATGTCCCAGAAAATCCACTAGGATGCATGAATTGAAATCTAACATTTCTGTCACTGTCACTTACATTAACTACTTTTCCTATTCACTACTAATTTAATTGTAAATACGTAACTGTGTAATACTTTTCTGGTATTATACAGATAAACACTTATTTTTCCAGAGGCCCAACAGACACCTTGAAAGAAACGTCAGAATTTGAAACACGCTTTACAAGCAAGGTTGATTTGTTAAGGGGTTTTAAATAATGATTCTATCTGGTTCATGGAACTGAAGCAGCATTGTTGTAGCTCTCTTGTAAAAAGTTTCTGTCTGCGTCAACTTCTGATGATGGTATGAAAAACACCTTAATACCTTTGATGTTTTCCTCAGCAAATTTGAATAAATCTACAGCACCAAGAATAAGTCCGTCAGTCGTTTTTTGTAATCTGGCTCTAGCTGCTAACCTTTTTACAGTTGCACCCGCACCATCACATGCATTTTTTCCGTGACTAGTAGCAAAGAAATGCCATTCAACTGTAAGTTTGTAACCATCCTCATGATGGCATAAGTTTATAAAGTTTTTGTTATTTTTGTATTGAGCAGAGCAACCAACACTGAAGTCAACGTGTTCAATGTGTGGTAGTTCCGACCGGATGTGTTGCAACATTGTTTTCTTGAAAGGCAAAAAATGTATCATGTTTTGAGACAGTCACTAATGATACAAAATGACTTGTTGAGAATTTCTCCTTCACTGTTGTAATAAATCACAAATGGATGCAACGTTACTTGGATGTTGTGGCAGTGGAAACCCTGAGCAGCATCTTGGAGGATACATCTATAATTTTCTGCAAAATCTGCAAGAATCAAGCAAGATTTGTCATTTAAGTTCATTTTCACATTCTTCATAAGCTGGCTTTGAGATTTTGTTGTGAATTGATGTCTAGTGAGAGATTCCAACTACACTACCATCATTTCTACAAAGTCATCCACCGATTTTATCAAAGTTTCCAGTGTTGATCTATCCGTACACAGCCATTGCTTGAATTCAACAGTCTCTCAATTCACTAAATATTCCATTTGCATGATATATTCATGGAGCAAGGATGTATTTGGGCAATTAGAACAACCGTGCAGCATATACTCTTTGGAGGATAAGTTGCATACTAGTTTTTGGAGTTCTTGATATGGTATAGTAAGACCAACACTTTGTATCATAAGTTTGACATGTTGATAATGAATGCAGACACACACAGAATGAATGCCACTGCTGTTTACAGTTAAACATTCTTTTGGGCGTAATTCACAAAACTTTGTTATCCCTGATTTATCATCAGAATATTTTTTTCTGTACTCAAAATATAGATCTAAGTTGTGCTATATCAATATTTTACATTTTAACACTCGTTTTCCTTTTGCACTTGGAACAGACACACAATCCCTTACATTTGGTGAAATTCTACTCACATCATCGTCATAACAAAACTCTTTTACTCTTTTGGCTGTGGCTTCGCTAATGGGATGTCCTTTCCTTCAATCTGGTGTTCCTAAAACTCCTGTAAAACAGTCCTGGTAGTATAAATGGCATAAGACAAAATCATTCTCTGCTAAAAATAATCTGAGAAACCAGTGTTTATACGCAACGTAGTAACTTTTAATAAAAATTTCTACCGTTTGTATAGGCAAATAACCTACAACATTGTACCTTAAAGATATCGACGAAGACTATTAAAATTTCTGTAATTCTGAGCAGTAAGTTTTTTATGTTCATGCGCTGTCTTTTTCCTAGATAGGGAAACTAATTTAAAATTTATATTGTGTATAGGGTAAAGGAGACAGTAAAATATATATTTTCTTCAAATCTAAGGAATTTTTTTTTATTGACTGGAGAATGGTAATTATCGTCTTCTGTTATTTATTATAAATGTTTTGACAGAAAATAATTTTGTCGTTATACATCATACGTAGACTTTAAAATTATATGATAATACTGAAATGTTAAAAATTATGTTAAGCTTTATTTACCATGTTTTATTTTACACTGCTCATATTAACAGCCAAATGAAAATATAAAGAAGACTATGGTCAAGTATTGATATTTATATTTCGACAGCAACACCACTACTATAGTGACAATTATAATGACTCACTAAATTACTATTAACAGCGAACCCCACACGACTGCCACAGAATATCGTCACTTGACCACAGTTTCTTCAAGTTCTGTTCACACGTGTAACAAATTAAAGTGTCACTTGTGAATAAAAATAAAGGTTTTGTGTCACTTATAAATATAAGTACAGGTCAAGTGCAAATAACATTCTCGTTACAGCTGTATAATATTTTTGTTCACAGAGGTTTTCTACTGGGTGAAATTTGAAAGCAGAGTCTCCAACACACAAAAATAACACGTCACTACTGCAAATTTCGTACCAACCTCTGCATATATGTATTCCTTTTTTGAACTGTTGTTCATTCGACGCAATAATTCTGACAGAAGCGCTATGACACGACGATCCATGCTCGCATTTTCGCGCAGCCGCCATGACACTAGCGTTGTTCTAGTGACACGTCGAAGTTACGACGGTTTCCAATAAAAGAATCATGCTGGTACTTTACTTGTTTGGTTCCTTCCAGTCAAATTTTTTTTCTCTAAAACAAAGTGCGTGCAGTAAACATGTAATTTTCTCGGGAAGGAAGCATTACTTTACCTAAAACAGCATATGTCAATTGTGAATAAAATATACAATCATTAGGTGGCAGTGGTAGGTACGTTTATATGGTGCCTCAAGGTGAGTAACTGATAAATTATATTTATGCCTTTCGTAAACCAATCAATGTAATTATATTTACATTTGAAAGTTGCCTTAGTAAGTACAGTATTCATTTTCTTTAACTAAGTATATCACTTGGACAGTTGCACTTCTGTGTATTTGTTTATATTGATAATATATTATCTGTCAATTTTTGTTGATCAGTCTTGATCAATATAGTCGGGTGTTCTACTGTCATCCATATAGTTGACTTTTCATGTACTATAAATACAGTCAATAAATTGATAGTACAGTACACAGTATCATCCCCAAAACAAAAATTGTGCCAGCATCATGGTTTGAATAGTTAACCTGCCTAGTTTCCTCTCTGTAATCCTTCCTACTATGTGCTCACAAACAATGACCTTAATGTTTTTACAATGTATCATTCAGTAAAAATTTTAAATAAAATCCTATGGATTTGAACTAGTATATAAGTAACAAGGAAATAATAAATGACTAAAAAAATACAAGTCAATGTTTTAGAAATGTAGGAATTCAAAGATTAATTTATAAAAATATTCATAACTGCACAAAATCACGTAAGTGAATAGTATCATTAACATTAAAATATAGTATTAAATTTTTAAAAAAATTCAAGCAAAACTGACACTATTTACATTTACTATTCCTACTTACAATGTTTGACGACTCTGCATACTGGATTTTGAGGAGGTCCATTGCTCGTATCATACTCTGCATTGCCATGAAGATGTTCTGGTAAACCAGCTTGATAAAACCTCGCTTGTCTGCATCAGTGTAACCAGACCCATGGATAATTCTCATCTGCTTGATAAACGTAGACTTCCCAGATTCGCCTGTGCCTGAAGAAACCAGGCACGACCCTTATACCACTGACTGCCCCAGCTCAATTTCTAACACTTCATACACATGGTACTTATTACATTGCTCTCAATATGTTGAATAATGACACAGTGAAGTATAAATTAACCTACTACACTAAATTCATTCTGCTCCTCTCTTCTAAGTTACACACCTAATCCTAATAAAATCAATTAACTTTGTAACAGCATCAAAAAAATTAAACTAAAAAAATTTACGGTAGTATATTTAATTCCTATCATACCAACACACAATATTTGTGAAATTTTACGTACCTTTTATATTACAAATTACTAAAACAGCATGCAAATGCAAATTGCAAAATTGTTTTCACATGGAACGTTTGCATCCATTTCTCAATTGCTTACATAAATGTGTCTACAAATGTGCAACGTAAAAACCACTTGACAAAATAATGATGAATATTTTCATGATTAAATCAGTAAAATGCTGGTTTCAAGCACATGTGCATCATTTTACTGTGACAGCACTCTGATTAGTCCACCATTCTTAACCATTTTTAGAAAATGGAGTCAGGATCAAGTACATAGAATTGGTAATGAGATTACGACATATTTTTTCCTTGTGACTGATGGTCTTATTAATTGCTACACAGGTGCATTTTGTTTAAACAAAATGTACTTTCACACGATGAACATTACATTGTGAATGCTGGTTACCTGTATATAGCTAACTCAAACACTAAAATATGCACAGGAATCCAGTTTGGTTAATTCCACTACATGATTAGTATCCAAAGTAAAAATTTTCTATGCACATTAAGTGACTGGTAAATGTTTCTAAATTTTTTTTGTTATTTATATCTAGGCCTACTTTTTAAAATAAAGAAAAAAAAAGAATTAGGGCTTAAGTTATTTTTGCTATCCTTAATCAAACTAAATACGTAAATAAAACTATCAATAAATTCATTGGAAAATTCACACTAAACATTACAGCTTTATTAATACATAATTCTTGTACGAACTTCTGAAACTAATTGCGACTGCAAGAAGTTATAATGCTTGGCGACAATAATCAGACTTCACAAGTTGCACGTGCACACAGCAAAACGAAGGAAGCTCAGCCTACCTTAGCCATACTTTCATAACTTCAAGTACTGTGTTCATTAGTAAATCGATTCCTGGGTAGAAACAGATGTTTTCACACAAACAAAGGCAGAAAACATATAAAGTCAGATGTACTGAACAGTTTGTATGTACGAGTCAATATATTATAATCTTAATATATAAAATGAAGTGTCCTGACTGATACACTCATTCACTTATCAACGCACAGCCCAAACAACTGGACCTAGAACCCTGAAATTTTGAGGGAAGCTTCCCCTTGGCCCGTAGGCACCGACTAAGAAGGGATTTTTCGAAATTTGATAATTAAAGAGGTGAAAAGAGGTGAAATGTGATTTCAAAGAATCCCTAATATCTCATTACCCAGGAAAACTATCATAATTTTTTTAACTTAATATAGCCCAAAGAAATGCATATTTGCGAATTTTTCGATTTTGCGGAATCCAAAAATTAAGGGGGTGAAAAGCCGTAAAATGTGTTTAACACTAATCCGTGATTTCTCCTAAACCATTTCAGATAGAGGTGATTTCTTCTTTAAAATAATGCTAAAGTATGTAAATATCTAAAAAGTACTTTTAGAATTTTTCGAAATTCATCCTAAAAAGTTCTTAAAAAAATAAAACATGTTTTTAAATAATTATCATGGTCTGCCTTTAAGCATTCACTCAGGTATTGTATAAAGTTTGTGGCGTGGGAGAGGTGGAGTTACGGGTTCGTATCCCGTGCAAGACTTTGCGATGGGAATTACTACGACATCATACGAGCAAATTGTGTGCGCACTATACATTGAGCTAAGACAATTTATAGTTCACTGTTATTGAGTACGCTAGCTGTTAAATGCCTTCATCACATATTTTATCCAGAGTTTGTTTACATTACATAATTTCATGCAGGCAAAGCCGAAGCCGGCCAGCTAGTTTTCTCATATAAGTCAATTACAAAAGTTTTTAACCTACTTTTCGAAGGAAAAAGTAGACTTATGAGATAACCTTTCTGTATGCGTGTCCCTAAAAACTTTTTAACCAGAGGACCAAGTTTCATCAAACTTTGTACACATACAGTACTTATCAACCTAATTTGACTTTTATATACATATGTTGTTTACGCCCTTTACATATTTTCAAAATTGCTGCCATTTTAACATTTGTAGATCAAACTAGATATCTAAGAAACCATATTTCAGAATGTCATCACACTTGGTACACTTATACTACATACAAAGTTAACTTTACATTTGTGAATTTTGTTCATCCTGTCTACATATTTTCAAAATGGCAGCTATATGATATATTTAGCACAGTATCACATATCTCGGAAAATATTTTTCAGAATTTCACCAAACTTGGTACAAATATACAACATACAAATCTGACTTGACGTTTGTGTATTTCGTTCATTGTGTGTTCACATTATCAAAATGGCAGCCATTTCTATATTTTTAGCATAGTACTACATATCTCAGAAAATATTATACAGAGCTTCTTCAAACTTGGTACACATATACTACACAGAGCTCCCTTTATTTTTGTGTAATTTGTTCATCCTGTAATCATATTTTCAAAATGGTGGCCATTTCAAACATTTTTAACATAATATTACATATCTTAGGAAATATAATTCAGAATTTCACCAAAATTGGTGCACATATACTGCAGTACACAAGCAGACTTGCTGTTTGTGTATTTTGTTCATCCTGTGTTCGTATTTTCAAAATGGTGATCATCTTTATATTTTAGTATAGCATTGCTTACTGGTAGCCATTTTTATATTTTCTGTCTAATATGCCATATGTGTAAATAAATTTTTTTAGTGTTTCCATAAAACTTGGAACACATATACTACAGAGACTACAAAGCTATCTTGACTCTTCCGTTTTTCGTTAATCACGTGTTCATATTTTTACAACGGTGAACATGTCATGTTATTGCATAATCTTAATATATAAAATGAAGTGCCCTGATACACTCACTCACTCATCAACGCACAGCCCAAACCACAGGACCTAGAACCATGGAATTTTGAGGGAAGCTTCCCCTTGGTCCATAGGCACCGACTAAGAAAGGATTTTTGAAATTTGATAATTAACGGGGTCAAAAGGGGTGAAATGTGTTTCCGAAGGGATAGAGAGTTGGTATTCACTTCAAAATGTTGCATACGTAAATACCCAAAAAGTTATTTTAAAATTTGACCACCAAGCAGTAAAAACGGGCAAAATCTGTTATTTTGAATCGTCTATATTACTGAAACACAACTGACTATCATGAATTTTACTTCAATTGGTTACGTATACATATATCTAAGACAGAACTTCAAGACGTTTTAAAATTCTTTAATTAAGGGAGTGAAAGTACATGAAATGTGTTTTCGATTATTCCTCTATATCTATCAAACCAATCGAGATATTGAAGTGCTCTTTGCTTTATATTGATGCTTTAGTAAATATCCCAAGTACCAATAAAACATATTTTCCGAATTCGGCCCTAAAGAGGTTAATAAGGGGTAAAATGTGTTTTCGAAATCATAATCGATATATATTGATTCCATTGATTTTTATATAGCAACGAGATTTTTGTTTAAGATTGATGCTTACTCAAATACCTGATAAGCAATTTATGGAATTTTCGAAATTCGCCACCTAAGGTAAAAAGGGATGAAAAGTGTTTTCAATTAATCGTCAATATCTTGAACCCAGCAGGATATCATCAGGTTTTTCACGTTCAAGAGACACCAGTAAAGTGGTCTAAAATGTGATTTAAGGGTTTTTCAAAATTCTGTCTCTTAGGTGGTGAAAAGACATGTAATACGTTTTAGATAAATCCTCAATATCTATCAAACCCATCGAGATATACAGTTGATTTTTGTTTCAGAACGATGATTACAAAAATAATCATAAATTGGGTTTTAGATTTTTCGAAATTCGAACTCTCAGTACTGCGCAGGGTCATATGTGTTTCTTAATATATGGTCCATTTTGATTCGACTGAACGGGCTACCTCCATGATTTGCACTTCAACTGAATACTTATACACATGTCTAGGATGTGAAATTAAAGTATTTGGAAATTTGACTCCCAAAAGGGTGAAAAAGTGCAAAATGTGCTTTCCATCAACCCATAATATCTATCTAACCAGTAGAGATAAAGAGGTATTGTTCGCGCCAGAGTGATGCTTACTTAAGTATTTAAAAAATTATACGTAAGTTTTTATATTTACCTTACGAGATAACTTGATTGTTAAGAATAAAACTAAGTTTGTGAAATTTCACGGCCGACTATGCGAAAAGCAAGTACGACCAGCGAGAAATAAATTATGCAGGAGATAATGCTACAGAAACACATTGAGGCATGGTATTATACAATTTCTATTAGCCCAGGACATGTATATTTTATTTTTAAATTTAAATTTGTTTTTAATGAATTATTTTGACGTTACATGACGCAGTTGTTTGTAGCTCAGATCTACATTCCAGGAGGTTCTGGGCTCAAATTCCGTCAAAAGCTGCGTGTGAACGTTCAATTCTGAAACACAAAAACTGCAAAGCAGATCCAATTAGTGCAATTTGCATGTAGTCGTTTAAAAGTGGTAAAATGGATTATGAAGCTCACTTCCACTTAGGTTCCTCGACAACATCAGCTCTCATAATATATTATCTCAGTAATCGCAAGGTTGGGGCACCAGATACGTTCCCGCGAAACTTTTTCCCACCAAAACTTTATAATGCCAATAAACTTGATTGAATATTTTGAAAATATGTAATAGAAGACACAGTCACCAATCGTTATGCACAAGGTAAATCGGACGTTTTTCATTCGATTAACCTCTTACATTTTAGAGTCTATAACTACTCCACAACATCAACTTTGCAGTGTTATAAATAAGGCACAGAAGAAGTCGCTGTTAGTGAAAGGGACAAACTTAAGGGGGATTATTCCCTAAATAAATAATGTTAAAATGAACTTGAAATTATGTATTTTGTAGTAGACATAAATTACAAGTATTGGAGAAACATATTTTTTTTTAGAAAAAAAATTTTTAATATATGTTTTGACACTTTAAACGAACTTTGCATACTAATTTTGCAGCCAATACAGCAAGAATCAGAATAAAAATTTTTACTAATTACTGCATTCACTTGCTAGATTAAAGTACGAAAAAGTGCGTGTCACATTCTGTTTTTAAAAATAGTTGTTTGAAACAGTTTACTGATGCATTTTACATGCTAATGTAAATGCATTTCTTCATAAATTTTTGTTATGTAATTTCAGTAGCAAATTTAGACACTTTAACCAACGATTTGAAACAAAAATACTACACCGTATCATACTGTTGCATTTAAATGAATTTTATAAGCAATAATATTGCAGTTTGTTAAACTGGTTCACGAAATATAGACGCAAAATCAAATGTATGTAACGGTGTGTTAGGTTGGCTAATAG
>PNEQ01111909.1:0-20394 GCA_003012365.1 Medauroidea extradentata
TCCTGCCAGTTTATATCTTTCCGCCGATGTAAACACAAATAATGCCACGTGCTTTTATTTACATAGGGTCGTGCAATGTTTACAACTACATTAAACTGCTCCGATAAATTTTAGCTACAATATCTACTCATTAAATGCACGGGGGCTGAATGTAAGATATAAAAAAAAGTAATCTTAGTTATAAATACCTGCGAGTTAACGTCTGGTTTCTGTCCATCGACTAATCTAAACAACACGCGCTATTGCCGTTACTCATCTCGTAAATGAGGGCATATTTTATTTGAATTTGTAACGCAAAACCGCCACTACAACAGACATGACACACGCTATTCAATAATTCAAGTTTCGTTCAGTTCTACTACCACGAACAACGACGACGCACTTCAGAAACAATAATTAACGTATTTTCTTAACATGTGAAATAAAAAGTATGTTGTTTTTAGGCTGGCAAACGTAAAACATAATATACAGATTACCGATGGTTTCACAACATTTCGGCAATGATACTCAAAGTAATTTCCAATACTTTTGAATGTGTATATACTCAAAACGGGCTAACGCACGCAAATGATGCAACCAAATATGCAACTTGGCGGCGAGAACCTAACTCTGATGCCACCTGTTGGTGGAGTTTTGAACTGTCTGAAGCACGGAGCAAGCGACAACAGCCACAGCGACTCGAGGTCGACGATAGCGTCACATAATTCTCGCGCCAATCGAGTCTAATTATAATGTATGTATGAATGTCAATAAGATCATAAGTAAATATTTTGAAGTGTATTAAATACAGACAGGTCAAGTTCATCATATGTTCTTTCACTAATGTTGTATTCAAATAGGAAAATACACCTAACTACGTACAATAAATCGCTACCAACCATACAAGCAGTAAAGTAACTCTTGTTAGTGGTGATGTATATGCAGTAACGGCTAGTGATTTTTTTCAAAGGTTAAATCTTTAGTGCTCACTTTATTCCGAATGGCCTATACATTGCTTACTGTGAACATAGATACAAAATCCTGAGCATTAATTTCTTTTTGTCTTATCGCTTACTCACACTGTATAAAATTTTATCTCAATTATATTAATCACTTTTTTATATTTACCAAAGTCATTTTTATTGTTTTTTTTTAATTATTTAATATAGCACATTAAAAAAGTTCGACATTCACACTTCTCCTTCTTTGATTCCATCATAGTTCTGAACGTAATATAAAAATAAACATTAAATTCGGACTTGCATTCATAATAAACCAATTTTAATTGAATCTTCACTCTGAAGTAATGCCATGTAATTAACTGTTACGCGATCGGACAAATAATTTAATTACTGTGTGATGTCCACGATATATGTAAATGTGTTTGATAATGAAACAGAGTAAAGAGATCCATGAAATACAGATTTGTATAAATCCGTATATTTTAGCTCTCGTATCAAACATCGGATATCTAACAAAGCAACTAGTTTCTGATATCACAGTTTATTTTCCTGTGACCTTGACAAAGACATAACCAGTATTCCTCAGGGTTGTCCTTATGCACAATCGATACTCAGAATAAAAAGCAGCATGACAAACAAGTCCACGCCAATCATTCAGCAGGAAATCTTCAACGTCATTGCTTGTTAGCGCAATGAGCAAGTGGAATGCCAAGAGCTTGTTCTCGCTCAAGTGACAAGGATAAAACTGACATTATAACTAGACACGTGACCTTTCACGCTGCAATAACCTTCATTGATCGCTGTCTTCAGACATTTATAGGAAACTTAATCACTTAGATGCGGAATTATAAGTTAATGTACTGTAACAGATTAGTTCCTAGATACCAAGAATTATTCGTAGCTATAAAAATTTAGCATCATTGAAATTTGTTAAATAATCTACACTTATATAGTAAATTCGAAAGTAGCTGTGTATATCTGTCTGTTACCTTTCCAAGTCAAAATCTCTAAGTACAACGTAATAACATTTGGCATAGAGGTAGCCTGGGAACTGTACATGAACATTAGTAGATACTTTTCATCACGAGTATCTGTGAGAAAGGTAAAGAATATGGGAATTTGACTTGTCTTGACTGCTAACAAGTAGGTTGTATAACTGCTAATGTTGTAGCTAGGTTTATAACAAATGGCTTGTTGTCAACTGTAATTGTTACAAGATATATATATATATATAATTTCATGTACTGTAGAGTTCATCAATCCTTGTATCGTGACATACAATTAGGTTAAAAGTAGGTCCCTATATCATTAATGCAATAAAACTTTAGTGCGTTGTGTTTGTGGTCGCGAAGGTTTCTGATACAAGAAAAAACTATATAAAAGGTTAGCGGTGGGGCGAAAAGGTGTACCAAAACAAGCCACACGATCGAAGTCGTGGGCAATATCGAATCACTACACGTGTCCGAAGTCAATCTTGCTTACGCTACACAAATCGCTTGGTTGTAACTATCTGTCTGTATATAAGTTCGTCAATTATAAGTTTACAAATTAGAAATTAATATTTAAGCCTTTAAGCTTCCGTTTACAAATAGAAGTCAGTTGTGAAAGTGTTTTATTTTTTTCAGGTTTATCTGTTTTGGGGGTAAAATAAAGGCTGAAAGTTTGTGTGGGAAGTAGGAAAAATTTTACACACACATACCTAGGTGTGTGTTGTAGGTGTGGGTGTGTGTGTGTGTAAACAGATATATTTCAGATGTGTTCGTTTTTGCTGTACTCGTGGTTCAAGTACGGCACGCTCTCCTAATCCACAAACACTTTGTATTAATTTTTGTGTTTTTTTAAGTTCCTTTTTTTCTTTAATTTTTTTTACATACTGGCAGAATTTTCATTTCCGAACTTTTAAATGTTTCTGGACAATAGCAAATCCTGGCTTCCTTTTTTTATCTTCGGTTTGTTTCCTCGTGATAAATTATTTTGAGCTGTGATGGGTAAAAACAACTTGACAGCATTCGCTTGCAATGTTTTTATATCCAACAAAGTAAATCAAATTTGTATGAGAAGTATTACCGCAAGCAGGTATGACTTTTGACACGTGGTGTGACTTTGGGACATTTTATACAGTTGTTGTTATATACACAATTGCCAAGTTTGCGTAAGTGTTAATAACCTGCCACGTGCACATTTATTACTAAGAATTTATGGCAAGTTAATTTAGCCTATTTATCCATTGCTAGCAAATATGCGAAAAATAAATTTGTCCCTAAGTCACTCCACTTGTCCATCGTCACGCCCGTTTACGCTACAAATATCGTTTGGTCGTAACAAAATTGAAGACTGTTTATATGCTATATCCCAAGTAAATATGTTTGTGAAATAATACTGTTTTGCTCCTTTTTGTAAAAATTATTTCAACAATAATAGTTTTGTGATGTATAGACAGATGTGTAACTGAGATTCAGTTTACTCGTAGGCAGTGTTTCAGAGTTCTCTGCTTACGTCAGCATCAATTACTTGCACATTGGCTACTGCTGCAGTGAGCTGCTAGGTTTAGCCACTGTGATGCTGTATGAGAGTCAGCCTTACATTTGTGGCATGTTTTTATACACATGAAACCGTTTTAATCACCTAACGTATCTAAGGAAAAAAAAATTAGCCAAATTTCTTTACACTCGATACAATAAGGGTAATCAGTAAATTCACTTGACGTTCAAATATTATGTTGCGTACATATTAAAAAAAATACTCCCATTTTTAAATTTTTTGAACACACGACACGTCTGAATAACTATTTTCCTCTTGTTTATTCTGTATTTAAAATTATACAATTGTGTATGTTAAAGTATCGCACTTGTTACCTAAGGAACCTTTTAGAAATTGACTTTTATATATTTTGTTTTATGTTTTTATATTTTAAAACGACTGTAATTTTTAAATTGTTTTCTCACATAAAGAAATAAAAGTACTTTTACGTATTTTATTTAACTCGTTACACATACAGTTTTAGTAATGCACCCTACTCTCATGTCTAATGTTCACTCAAATGATTACTTTACAAATTTTTGTATTTCATGACGTTATGTACTACTAAAACTTTATGTATTGGAAACTATTTTTCCAATTAGAAAGTATTTTTTATTTTATCTTTATGGCTTTTCTTTACGCTTGATTGATTTATCTATGTTAGTAATTTTAGATGATAAGAATACATGAGTAAATAAAGATATTACCGTATGTCAGATGTATGAGACCATATGTAAATTTGTAGGCTTATTAGTAATGGAATTCAGAAACAGGTCTTTCTACATGCTTGTAACTTCTTGTTAAGTTCCATGATGTGCTGAGTTAGAAAATAATTGATTGTTCGAGATTATAAAAAAGGGCGTATTTATTAGTTATGAACTAAAAATATATGTTATATCCTGGATTTAACAGTTTACATGTGTGTGTGGTGAAATATTTATAAATTCCCTGCACGAAAATGTTTATACTTTCTGAGGCGGTAATATAATACTTTGTAGTAAATCGTTCGGGATAAAATGAACACTTTTGATACCCTTGTTACTTTATTACTTTTATTTAAGTTATATTTACCTTCCATATTTTAACATTATTGCGACTATGTTGCAATAAAATCTGTATAGATGTTATCGTAGTCAACAGTTAACATCTGAGGTCAAAATAAATAGTATACGTTAATTATTACTTTAGAAACAAACGTCTTCAAAAGCGTACATTTTAACGCGAACTACATATATGTCATATTCAATATGATATATGTATTTAGGGTTTAGTAGATGGTGTTGTCTGTGTGACTGTGTCGTGCGCTGGTTCATTAGGGGCCGCGGTGGCCGAATGGTCAGACTATTCGCTTCCCACGAAGTTACATTCCTTGCGGGGTCGGTCCCCGGATTTTCGCATGTGGGGATCGTGCCGGACGATGCAGTTGGTCGACGGGTTTTCTCAGGGGTCTGCTGTATCCCCTCCCTTTCGTTCCGGTGCTGTTCCACGCTCACCTTATGTCACCCCTCACTAGCGCTAAAGACCTCGATGTTAAGCGCTGACAAAAATCTCTCACTCACTGGATTAGTACGAATAGTTTGTAGACAAATAATCCTGAAACACTTACTAATCTTCGGTCTCTTTCTCATAATGCTACGAACGTTTCTCCACAGAAGTAGGTACTACAGCTGCCACAATAACATTAAAAATGTGATGACGAATGAACTCATAGATACTGGCAAGAAAATGTCCGAAAGTATGTTTGAAATAGCTTTTGTAACTTAACATGAAAATGAAATACTGAAACAGGATGAGGTTACTGACAAAATACTCAAACGTTACAATTGCAATGAAATAAAATAGCTTTTAGGGCTACATAAAATATTACCTGTTTGATTCTGAAAGTTTAAAACAAGTTACTTGGAAATAATCGATAATGTAGTCCACAACTGTTTATAACGAAATAAAGTTCAAGAAACAGTCGTGAGTATTCGAAAATTTAAAAACTAATTAAAAATCGAAATTTTGTTACTAAAAATAAATCTTCGTACATAATAACTACTACTTTAGTAGTTTTTAATCAAACTTATTTACTTTATTTAAAATTAAATACGCCTGGTTAGAACATGTAGAATTTCCTGCACTAGGACTTCCGGATACAGAGAACATTCTCCTTGAAAAACATTTTAAAATTCAGTTTATCTTCAAAATACGTTTTTACGTTTTTCTAGGACACAGTTCATATCGGCTTGTAATTGAATTCGGCCTACTACTGGGCCGTTAAATACAAAAAAAAACTATAAGTTGTTTGCGATGAAATTAGCACTTTAAACAACCACATTGAGCAGAATAATTATTTAAAATATTACTAAAATGACCTTAGACGTTTACATCTGAGTACTGTGCAGTATATTTAATTTTATTATTACATGTTGTTTTGTTTATATTAAAAAGCGGCAGTAAACAATACTTATCTGAAATAAAAAGTAACTAGCATTCAAAAAGTGCTAAGTTTATCCGGAATAATCTATAGTTGACGTCATTATGATAAGAACCTTTGCATAAAAGTATAAATTGGTTGCGGTGGAAACCGATTCATTCTTGAAACTCTCCACAAATTACTAAATCAGTTCCTACAGTTAGGCTCTATCTTTAAAATACATTATAACCTTGGTAATATGTCTTACAATTAATGTATATTCTAACCTTAGGTAGGCCACAAAATGTATGAATAAAACCGGGTTAAAAATACAAAAGCCATTCTTTTCAATTAAGTATCCAAGAAGTCTCGGGATCTTACGTCCTCTTGCAGGAACTGGACAGTATAACCCCGATCTCAAAACAACACACGACGTTTAATAATATTTAAACATGCTTCAATAACAGTAGCATGAATACAGTCAAAAATAAGCACATGACAATGGAAAACACTTTAAGACTGTTTCACATGCCTTAACTTTTATTGCAATAAAATATTAAGTAAGTTTTAAACGATTCGTGGTTGGCATAGTTCTTTCCATGAAGTCAAAATATTAAATTCATATCGGGGCTTAAAATTATGTGTAACAAGTACAAACCCATATAAAAACTCAGAAATTAACATAAATTCGACTTTTTATATATAAAAGAAATGTGTATGACGACAGTAATAACACGTTCAAACATATCGCATAGGCTTAACACTCCACGTGGTACACTTAAAAAATAACAAGGATTACATAACTGCTCATTTTAGCGTGACTATACTACACATAACTCAAAACAGTCTCCTGGTGCAGAATTAGGCGTTAAGAGTGCGTGGTAGATAAATAAACGCTGAAAACGCCAATGAATTGCTTCGCTTTTTCCGAATCTAATATGGATAAAATACTCGATGACAATCCTAGATAACTGTATTTTCCAACTTTATGAGTAAATATTTATCCAAAATTACTAATTCGTTACGCGTGATCTCTTGCGCCGCCGTTAAATGCACGAGGTTCCGGCGTCAGAGATTGTGCCTCAGAAGTTCATAACACCGGAAACAATCTTGTTTAAAACGTTGGCTAAAACTATTATCTAGGATTACTATTGTTAAATTTTCGCAAATTGGCTTCAGTAAACCTACAGTTATAGATTAATCCTGTTAGCGTTTAATTATTTACCACGCCCTCTTAAGGGTGCCCAACACAACGTGCTTCAAATTAGTAGCAGTAAGTTCACAAATAAGGTTTATTTTAGAAAAACTATCCCACACGTGCCCATTATGCCGATATATAAAAAGGAAACTCACTATGAGATGGACGGAAAGTCATTGTTTAAACTCAATGCTATCTATAAACCCAGTTCCTAAGCCCTCCAACATAGCTAAAAACGACTTTTTTTTTCAGACTACCGTTCTTCAGAACGTATAAACATGATATATGCGAATCTCAAATAGAACGTGAGCTGAGCTTGCTTCAGACATTCCAAGAATATAATTATATTGTCACTGCTTAAAGTGCCATAGTAAAAATTGATTATCAGGAATATTTTGCGCCAGTCGAGCGCTTGGCTCGCTGCGATGTGGCATTTTTTGCATGCTTCAAGTTCGCCCTTATAGCTCCCTCACTTCTAAGCTTTTAACACGTAGGAGGAAGGAGCCCTTTAAAGAAAGCCACAGGTGACGTATTTTATCTGCTGGAGGAAAGTAAACATATGTGCAATAGGGACAGAATGGTGCGAGCTTCACGAACAGTGCCACCCAGGCGCGCGCAACACTACGCTGGCGTACAATGTTTTCGTTGAAGTCATTTTTGATGTGGAACTTGATGGAGTTACCTTATAGTTTAATTTTTAGAGACTATGGCTTAATGTCTCCTCTCCATCCAGTTTACGTATAATGTAAGTGGTTTTGTTGATAAGGCAATCCTATATTCGTTTTTTTATGTTTTTTTGATTCCCACAAAATTATGTTTATACTTCGCATCAGTGGCGAAGCGTGGACGTGTTCCAAGGCAAGCAGTATGATATCCGACTTTACACTTTGAATAGGTAACAGTTGTGTTGCTGAGACCTAGGTGAATTACAGAGAACTAGTTCCTCGGCCCTTACATATTACTGGCTGAGGAATGTACCTGCCTCTACCAGTCAAATGGTTCCTCAGGCAACTGGGAGTTCTGTTTAGTCACCGCTTATCATCGCTTGGCCTACAACATTTCACACTTTGTCACTGCTACGCCCGAAAACATAAAGCATACTTGTGATTATTTTAATATAATTTTTTTTTCGGAAGTGCGTTTAGTAGTTTCGTGTAAAACAGAATACGCTTCTTTCGCCAAATCACCGTTCATGCGCTGGGAGAGAAATGTTTCTCTACGATAGTCAAGCAACGGAATGCATGCAATGGACGGGGATAGCCGTCGACCAACAGAAAAGTCAACGAAGCAGCAAGTAATAAGAGGTCTGACCTGCCGGGAGTCGAAGCCGAAATACCTTGGTTGGAGGTGAGTGTCCAGCGACTTAGTAAAAGTTGCTGTTGCTGTGTTTTTTTTTACTACTGACAACCACCAAATACTATGAAGTTTGGTGATGTTAGTTACCAGTACCAGCTTAAGAGAGTTTATTACGTACGGCCGTACAGTAAGCCTACCACGCGAACCCTGAACTGAGTTGGAAACGAAAATGATTGTGAGAAAATGTTGTACGACAGAATTTTTCGCGCAAAATGTGTCACGAGAGCACGGAGAAAGCCCCTACTTGCGCTCCACGTCCAGGTATTATGTTATGTATGTTACGTTAAGTGAAATTAAAATGATAATTTGAATGCTCGGGGTTTGTGCATCATCCCATAGCCCACCACACGGTAAGAATAGTCATAGATATCTGTGTAGCTCAGGATGAATTTACTTCGTGCTATGTTGCTACATTGTACAAACAATATACGTCATTGCACAAAATGTTGCTACTAACATTTTCGTACCTGGTTCCCTTGGTTGGATTATTATGTGGACATTTCTGGGCTTTGAAGTGTATGTATATGCATATCAATTATATGTACGTAAATAACTGTACGGATCAAATTTAATTAAACACTTAGTGCCAGCTAAGCCTTACTTGAGATTTTTAAATGTTTGTTGCAATGGAAGTTTGTAATTAGAATTTTACTTCTTCATCAAATTGTCGCAGAACTAATATTTTGAATGGAACGAAGGTACAACTAAGTGTCAAACGTATGCTTACTAAACGGCATATACATGATTCTTGTCTGGACTGAACAGGTCATTTATGCTGTGATGAAACAAAAAAAAGTTTTATTTTGACAGCTGTTTATATATATATATAATTTATTTTTACTGTGTTTCACCGACACATTTATTACGGACGTACACATACCAGTGCTGAAGTGTGGCCAACAGTCGGATTTAGAACGGTTTGTGCTGGTCACATTTGTCCCGCGACATCCGTTTGTCAGTCCGTCTTGGAGTATTACTACTAGCGGAAAAGTAGAGGGGCAGTAAAAGCAAATATTAGTAAACAAATATACGTTGTGTCAAGACGTATGTGTGTGTATACGTAAAATGTTCCTATATGCTACCATCTCGCAATTCAATTCTCCCCGTCGTATATTTCGCTTTTGAGCTTGAAGGAATCTCAAATGAAGTTTGTGTTACTTGAAAGCTTTCCTAAGGAAACATTACGGGTGCTCGGGTTTTCGTTTGTTTTCCCCAGTCCTTCATCTTAGATTGCTCTCGATTCTGAACGTTGATGTAGCAGGAAACCTTATATCAAAGTGTATTACATTTCACATTATGACTGCAAAGACGCGCGTGAGCAGGCAATTTCGCAAGAAAGTTCCAGCCTTTTGTATTTGCTTTCCTTGTAAACATCGTTTATGAGGGTAAACATTCTTCAAAATTATTTTTCAAATTCAACATTTGTAATATTCCACGGCTGTTTCTGCTAAAGGACTTCTCCACGAGTCTCAGAAATTGTTTCTTCCTAGATGATAAAAAAATGTTTTAACGGGTAATAGCTTGGATGTCCCTGAACAAACATAACCTGCTGCGGCAGTTTATAAACTAAGATTAACTTAATGGCTACATTTTGAGATGATAGGCCATAATATAATCTCCTGTCTTTCCAATTATTGACAACTAACCTTTGTTGGTATCAAAATATATTGCTATTTAGGGCTCTTTGAAAATGGTCAAAAAACTTAAAAACTAAATGTTTAATGTTTTCCTCGCCATAGAAAAACAAATATTTTTACGTATAGGTGTTAGCCAAAGCACGTTTCAGTATATACTAAAGCTAGTTTTATAAGAATGCATATAAAGTTAACTCATTTTCAGATGTTTCCTTTAATAATGTTTCCCTGCTTAAAAACCTAAATAATTTTACACCTAACGTAAACGCTCATGTGAAATCAACCTTTTTTGATATTTTATTGACTAACAAGCAGTACTTACTTTAGTCCAGTCACAAAAGTGTTAACAAGAATAGGGTTCTTCTATGTATGTGTGTTTATGTATTAATATATGTATGTATGTGTATATATAAACATATGAATTATGCACGTTATAGGCAGTTTAAAGTGAAAATTAGCATTTCTACATATTTTTTTTTATGTATAGAAGAAATTATTTCCAGAGAACACGGTTAAATTTGCATTAATTTCGAAGTTTAATCTGAGCGGTTGAGTAACTAATGGCAAGAAAACATGTTCATAGTAAAAAGAATACTTACGTTATTATTCTCAGAGAAATTCAGAATTTCAGTTTATGCAGACGTGCACGATGCAGTAATAACTATGATGGTACCGCTCAATTAAGTAAATAATCAAAGATATTATTTAAATTTTGATAGCGTTGTGCGTATTTTCAACATACTTTCATGACAGTTCCTCGAGTTATCTAGGAAGGCGTATTCATAAAGTGAACATGCTGAGTATAAAACTAATTTCTCCAACATAATAACGACAACTGTGTCAATTTCAGAGAGAGAATGATTCAAACAGTAAAATTAGTCTCCAAAATACGGTCATTATATTTACCTCTAGTAATAAATATAAACATATAATTCCTGTTAATTTATCCGAAAATATTTCTAAAGAATAGTTAATAATATGTACTGAGGGCTAGGTACTTCGATATCGTTAATTACTATATATTTTCTGGTTGTAATTTGTGTCTTGACTCACATTCTTACTCTAAAATTTATAATAATTCAATATTTGAGGACGTTGGATTTTCTGGATAAGTAGGTTAAAGCTTTTGGGCGAAAATACTAACGGCTGCATTAAAAGAAGGCAAAAATTAAACAACAACCAACAGAGGCTGACAAAGTACTATTTACAGTACTGGGACTAGTAAAATGAAATAATGACATAAGCATGTAGGCGACACATATATGCTGTTTGTGGTACACCTATTACGTGAATGTTAGTTCTGTCGTGACAGTTTCACCATAGTACGACAGGGTGATAACACATATGTCAGCAATTATCTGGATGCTAGATTTCTTACAAGCTAGGACTGAACGCGGATGAGGCCAGTTTAAATGGCCTACAAAGTCTCCCAATCCAAACGATCTTATTTATTTAATACTTGTATAGCTGAAATCGTCCCCATAGATACTTACATGAACTTGCTTGCTAGGACGGTGGCTGCGTTTGATGTGGCACAGATAACACACACGGCATACTCGACAGGGCGCGGCATAATCTGTCGCCGTCACTGTGATTGTACTGAAGTTTGTGGCCGATAAATTTGAGCCACTGTCACGAGATCGTAAAGTTATCGTCCATTTCTTTATCAGTGGTCATTCCCTACTTAAAAATTTTTAGTGTATCGGATCTTTTTATTTTTATTTTTTTTTTTATTTTTCACGCTTTTACTGTATTAACATTTTGTAATAATAGGCTAACCCATGTCGTACAGTGATGAAGATGGCTAAATAAGATTATTTCGGAGGTCCTGTATGGAAACTGATTTTCTTGTTATCTTACTGTGTAATTATGCCCGGGCTTAGTAATATTTTACGGCAGCTGTCGTTAAAAAATTATTCCTTGAGAATAAATTATTTTAAACTCTACATTTTAACTGATTCGTTGAATTTCGACCAAATTGGTGAGTTCTCAATGTACAATGATGTATGGGGTTTAAATTTCTCAGGAGTACTAACTTATCTTACTAAGTGGCTGTTAAACAGGACTACTTCTTTAAATGAGTGTTTAAGCATACCTGAAAAAAATTTACATATAAATTCAGTGAATAGTTATCAAATTACCGCCATAGACATGGACAATTGACTTAAAATTCGTGTTTGGTGACTGTTGTAAATAAAACTCTCCTCGAATCAAAATATTTTTGATAAAATGTTAATTTAAAACATATAGTAAATCAGTTTTTTTTAAAAAGCACCTGAAATGTGAGAAAAAAATGGTTTAACTATTTCATGTTGTGCTACCTAACGAAATTACAGAGCTACATCTGTAATGTATTATTTTTCTACTTAAGCAGGAATACTGTGATAAAATATATCTAGAAATTACTTAAGCATGCCATTAAATATTAGTTCAGTTTACACTTTCGTCGAATGTTGTAGACCTAAAACTAACCATCAAAATTAAACCACAGCTTGGATGCAAACCCGTCAAAGCAAATTTTTCGGTTGGAATTGAACAGTTCTATAAACAGTATAAAATTTTGTATTTATTCATGTAATGATATGTTTAAAAATTACAGACGTAGTTACATAACGTTTTATCAAGTAGTTCTCTGAAGACTACCTTTAGAACTTAACTGTTTCATATCGTTCCACGTCATATAACAGCGTATCAACAAATTAAAACCTTCTAAAATAAATATTTTGATATTAAATGTTTAAACAAAAATTTTTTGAGTAACTGGTTAAGACGTTCCTGACATATGACAATAAAACCCCCGTATTTATTATGATACAACATTATTGCAGATCTAAAATACTGAATTGTTAAAATAATAACATTTCAAATAGTTTGCCAATCACTATTTCAGGTTTTTATCATTTCAGTATTTTTCAAAAAATTATATAAAAAATTTATACATGTTGCAATGCTTTATAAAATCAGCGCCCTACTGTAATTATTTCTTCCGCAATCATTGCCTAGATTATAAGTTTTTACGTAGTCATTAGGGATCTTGTGTTAATTACAATAATTATTTTTAATGACTGTCATTTAAAAATATATTTTAGATATCAACAAAATTCATAAATGTCAGGTGAATTGTTAAGTGTATGTGTGCTGGCTTCATTGACATTTGAGCAGTAGATTCCAAATATTTCAGCGAGGGCTCTCATACACGTGGAAATACGCACACTATTGGCTACGTACCAAGCCACACTAACAGTAAGGACGCCTCTTGAGCCTACTCTTCCTCTGGAAAGTAGGATAATAAATAATTGGAAATATTATAATAATATTCAATTGTTAGCTCTTCCAATGACTTCGTAAAAGCATAATGAAACTTCCTATTCAGTATCCTTATTGCCACAGAATTTAATAACCACCACTGCACTAGTTACGCTCACGAGTATTTCTGGAATTAGATGAGTTATTACGACGGTTAACTATTCACATTATTACTTAGAGAAACTAGGTGCCTCGATCGTGGAATCAGAACAAGGTGATCCGGGTTCGATCCCCTGCTAGTTCGGTCCCGAATTTTTCATGTGTGGGAAACGTGGCGGGCGTTGTCGTTGTCCGAAGGTTTTTCTCGGGAACTTCAATTTCCCCCGGCCTCTTTCCTTCTGTCGCTGCTCCATACTCACCTCATCCATTCATTAGGCCGGAGGGCGACAGGCATGTCTCGCTAGTCGAGCAGTCGGCCTACTCTCATTCACACTGTGGCCTTGCCAGAAGACGGGAACACGCAGTGGTTTTCATTTTCAATTAGACATTCTGTTAATATTTTATGAAGTCATTACGCTAATAATACGGACAGTCATTTCTTTCAGGTGTCGCTTGTTGGAATCTCACAGTAAAAATTCAGTACTTCGCGCAATATTATCCTTCGTGTTTAAACACGAGAACAAAGGTTTCTCTTGTAATTTTTTTTTACAAGAGACATCTTTGTGATGTAGCAGAAATTTTTCTATTTTTCATATTTTTCAACTATGAGTAAGTTGTACGAACCTTCATGCATACATGCTGTGGTGTTCTTTGTGTAGCATGTGAACGTTTACGCTATTCATGTTCATTAATTGATAACTTAACTCCTTAAATACACTCTAGTAAAAAATTGTAATAGTTACATATATTTTATTTGTAAATTGACAAATCCGTGTAAAAGTACAAAAATTTTCTTTGTATAATATTAAATGCATTTTTTGGAAATGTACAAAAATGTTCCTTGTTAATTATTTATTAGGGAAGTCAGAAGGATTTTTCTTTGTAAAAAAAAACTTAAGAAAAATTTGTAACCAACGAAAATCACATGTTTGCTGGAAATTACATAGTTGTACAAATCTCACATCCGACGGAAAGCATTTTTCTGGAATAAAGTGATTTTTACTATAGAGTGTGTGCTTTAAAATTGAAATACAAATGGGCATCATTGAAAGATATATTGAAATTATGTAAAAATATACATACAGGAAGGCTGTTATGGTGGTCTAGAGGTAAGATGCGTCGTCTCTGAGCGCTGAGGCATGGGTTAGAATATGCCTGATTTCCCTGACTTTATTGCTGTTTCAATTATATTTCATTTGAAATACATTTAGTCAAAAGTTGTTTTATAAATAAGGTTCGTGTCATTATTAGAGTAAAACGAGTATTTAAAATTTATTTTTTCCCGTATTACAATTACATATATGAGGCCATAGCTTGTAATTTTTCAAACAAATACTTCGTATTATATTACAAGGACAACCGTTGCAGTTTTATAAGAAATTTCTTTGACAAATGGGTTTCCAAGGATTTATTTGTATAGATTAAAAAAATATTTACAGTGTTCACGCAGAAGATTCGGATCCCCACTTTAGCCTAACTTTTTAAGCCAAATGTGTTCACTTTTATGATAGTTGATGAATATTGATTCGCAACATAAATACATTTTAATTTTTTAATGAATGCACCAGCTAGATACATGAACAGTTGAAGGTGAAAATATTCTGGTAGTTCAGAAAACCCCGGAAACTAAGAGACGTTGCTCAACGAACAACAGGAATATTTGCCTTTAGAATAAGTTAATTCATGCACTTGTTTGAGGAATGTACTGAGGTATAGTTAACGCGTTACATCTGGGTATGTAACTTTCCCGGAAAATGGAGAAGTCCGGCAAAAAAAAAAAAAAAAAAAAAAAAAAAAAAAAAAAAAAAAAAAAAAAAAAAAAAAAAAAAAAAAAAAAAAAAAAAAAAAAAAAAAAAAAAAAAAAAAAAAAAAAAAAAAAAAAAAAAAAAAAAAAAAAAAAACAAGGTAAATGAGTTTACGTGCACTGAAGCTTTAGATCATGACAAAAATGGTGGGTGTCGTGTTAAAAATAATTCGTTGCCACTCGCGAGTTCTGGTGACACTAAAGAATTCTAATCGGCAGCTATAATACTGAGACACTACGGAAAAATGCAACTTATAAGGAATAACAAAGTAGACAATTGGATGGCCGGGGCTGGGAACGGGACTGGAATTCTTCCCAATGAAAATTCAACTATTATCTTTGCAGTTAGATTCTCTGTCACAGCTAAAGATCATCTCTCGCTATAGCATTGCGTTTTTTAGTAAAAATTTGGTCATTAATCATATAACTGTTGTTTAACTGTTTTCACGACAAATTCACAAATCGCATGTTAATAATTTAAGTGATCTTAAATTAATTTACCTTAAAGTTAATTTAAACTTAAAGATATAATAAATGTATCCTGCTTCTTCCATAAAGCATCTGTATTTAATATTTTCTTTATGTAATATATTAAATTCAATTTTTGCAAACGACTTTAGTTAGATACATGATCAAATCAATGGCAGTAACAGTAATTTAAGCAGTTCTAGTGTGCACTAAATGAAAATCGTTACATTGACGGGAATGTGTGTAAATATTTCTTAACAACAAGCACTTGAAGTCTAAACGACCATGCGATTCAAGAATCCCTGTGTCGCAATATATCAGCGATTTCCGTTTTCTTATATTCATAAATATCTATGACTTACTTTAGAAAACATTTTTTCCATCGCTCTTCTTTTTTTCTCGTGAAGATTATACCAGGGTTGTAGAGTTATTCCTACGATTTTTTAATTTGCTGTTGTTATTTGCGAGTGGCAGGCTGTTCATTTTTGGTCACTTTGTCATTGCAGCTAAACTCTTAATGCATGATCGCTAAGAGGTGATTATTGCCCTTCCGTCTGGCGCACAGTTTAGAATATTTCACACGCAAGTTTGAATCATCTCTCTTATGGCTGTACCGTTCAAGTAATTTTACTTTTTATATTCTTGCTGTATGAAACTACATTGAGAGAAAATATTCGGCAGAGTAAGTCGTAGACTTCATGATATCGTATGCTATTTTTAGTGCAATATAAATGTTAAGAATAAAGTACTTCCTAATTATACTGTACGTGTTAAATGAGAAAAAATGTATTATCAACAAAATTATATGATATTGCAGTAATAATGCATTCCTTAGTAAACGGATACTTTATACATCAGTTTCAAATAAAAAATAAAAGCATTTAACATGTTACGTTAAAATATTCTATAGATCTAAAACTTAGTAAGATTTTAACTTGATACCAAGGGTGTATTAGCAGTAATTCAGGGTACAAAACCCAATCAGATTAAGGCCTATATGACGTTGAGTATTATGGATAATTACCTCACACATGTCACTCCTGTATCAAAATGTATTCCTTATTGTATTTACATGTTAAGAAATAAGGCTAGTGCTTCATATTACAGTAAATACTTTCTCCCACCGAAGTCTATCTATATTCGCGTGATCGTTACAAGCTTTACATGCTTTGCTGTGAAACTTCACTCTTCTACAACATTGCTGGAACCACTACAGCACCACAGACGTGGCGCAATGGGCACTAGGCGAATAAAATAAAATGTCAGCCAATCCGTGCCTCCACAGAGTTCTTTATTTAAATTATGATGAAACTGAAAATAAATTTTAAAAATTCAATAATGTTTTTGATACAAATAATTCTTATACTTTATTTTTATGAGCATGACATTGTAGCCTGCAATGTCTTTATCCACTGTGATTTTTTTTTAGTTTGTATATCAGTTGGTTTTAGTGTAAGTTAGTCCTTAAAACGGAAACATGCAAAATATGACTTTAACAAGCCATTACGCGAAAACTTTGAGAGATAAAAAAATTTGATGAGAGCCAAACTTAGTCAAATTTCGTGTTTAAAATAAGAAAAATATATCTGGTACAAATAAAAAATTTAAAAATATTGATGATGATTGCGGTAGATCGCTCTTGTTACCAACAACTTAAAAGCTGAACTTCTGTACAAGTTCAATTCCTCTTCTTGCCGACTTCAACCCAGCCGTCGAGAGAAATACGATCAGAAGACCCAAGGTCGTCCTTCGTTTCCACACATTTCCTTGTCTCATGTCACCCAGTGTCGTGGTTCGATAGAAACTACCCAGGCGAGTTCCTGCGTCACGGGAGATCAGGTTCACTTATTAAAAAAAAAAAAAAAAAGGCACAGAAATCTATGAACGCTATGCGTGTCATTAAATCCTTGAGAATCACGGTCAGTACATTTGTACTATAATTATGTTCTTTGGTAGCAACTGCTCATTTAGGGCAATCAAAATATTTGTCTACAAAAGTGCCGAAGAAATTATCTACACACAAGGTTTATAGGGGATTCCGAGATACATTAGGTGTTTTCTGTTTATTATTCATAGGTATTTTTACTTTCCAATACAATGAACAACTCCGTGCAACTTGTAATTCCACGATATGTATTTTTATTCTTAATTTGGCTGTCCCATAAAATAATGCTTTATTTGTTTATGCTACGTTTTTTTTAGTTCGAGATAATTTTTTTTATAATATTCATGTACCTACAGTAACTGTTAGAAACATTCCACTCACAATTAATATATTGTTCGAAGAATCATTTATATATCACCTTCCTACTTTTGTGTTTGATTTTTGTGTTGATAGAATGATCTCGAGAGGTGTTTAAGAAATGTGTAAAGTTTGTGGAGTATTTTACAGTAGGAATTGTAGCACTGTGAGGCAGGTATTATGGAAGTAAATCATACACAACACTTAATTGCCTCACTTACCATACCTGAATAGAAAACAAACAACATATACATATCTTCTAGGCTTCTGGGTTGTAGCGTCGTCAATGTCGCATTTCTTCCCGACGTTTCGGACAGCATTGCGGGTACACGCCACTCAGCCTAAAATTTTTCAGCCTAAAATTAGGCTGAATATATTTTAGGCTGTATAACTTTAGGCTGAATCACTTTAGGCTACGTGACTGTAGGCTGAATAATTTTAGGCTGTACGACTTTAGGCTGAATGACTTTAGGCTGAATGACTGTAGGCTGAGTAATTTTAGGCTGAATGACTTTAGGCTGGACGAAATTTTGATCTTGACTGCTATGATAAGAGAGCTGTTGTATTTTTAGGCTGAATACTTTTAGGCTGAGTGGCGGTCCAAGTGTGCAGTAGCAGAAAAGTTTAAATTTTGTGCCATTCGCATATTTTTATGGTTGAATATTTCGCTCCTAGATGGCAGCACTGTAACAATACATCGAAGAGAATGGTAGTGTCAGTTATGAACTGAAGATAGTGCCACGAGCGTTACGTCTTCAACGTTTTCATCTAGCGACAATAAAGGGTACTAAGTAACCTGTGTATTATAGAGTGGAATTGAAAATATGATCTTTTTGGTCTAAAACCAGTCAAGCAGATTTTTCATACAAGAAAATTTTAAGAAAAAAATATTTTAACATTATAACCTTTTTTTTCTTGCCGTCTCTTGCTCTGTGTGAAAAGTGAAGAACTCACGCTTATTATGCTGGCAGAACTAACAAATTTATTCAGGAACCAATTAATACCTCACCATAATAGCATTACTACATAAAAAAAGTATTGGAGGTGAAACGGTGTACGGCGTGATATATCTACCAAGCACGATAGTGATGAATTCGATACATTAGAAAAAATTTTCGTAGTCGTGCAACAATTAGCCTTAGTATCCTAATACTCGCAAATTAAGGTCAACTTTGTCACAACATAAAGTTACAGCTGGAAGTATCTTAATAATTGAATACTTGTAAAAATTAACATTTCCAAGATATTTCTGTGAGTAAAGATCTTACCATTCATTACAATATGGCATCAGCCACCTCATTGGATTGTTTTATTTTCCGCTCTTATAAAATCGTGAGAAAAATATGTGAAATTTGCTATTAAAGCGTGGATTATGTTTATCTTGCGCTGCAGTACAAGCATCGTGGTTGAACTTCTAACGTATTTTAAGGCCGCAATCAGTCCAGAAATGTAAGGATATAATGCATATCGCTGGACTGATTGCTGCCTAAATACATGTTAAAAGCCCAACTGCGACGTGTTAACTGTAGCTCACGGTAAAATTAAATGCCTGCTTTAATAGTGTAACGAGATCGTCACAGATTTTAAAGTTTATTTATGTTTGATGATACAACGAACTGAGAAAGACTTTGCTATTATAGAAAGCATCAGAAGTTTTAGTGTTTTGACAGTTCCCACCTTACTATAGTAATTTTTGTTCAACTTAATTAATTTAATGTTATTATTGTTTTGTGTTAGATTATGAAAATCTCTCACTCCTAGTTATTTATAATATACGTTAAATTATCTAGAAGCTATTTAAGATTGTTATGGAATTTCTGAAAACACTCTTATAACTTTTCTTCTTCGTAAATACTGCAAATATTTTATGAATATGTTAATATTATCAAAGTTTTGCATAATTGTTTATTTAAATATTTTCTTAATTTATTCTAACATCTGCTAAATAATTTTAATGTAAATTTGAAATACTTTTTTAAAATGTTTTACTACCATATGATTGTACCTAGTATAAGTATAGTTTAACTTACTAGGTATAGAGTAATTATCTGTTCCAGAGAGGTTTCTCTGAGCAGATTGCAGGTTTTATACCTCTTTTGTTGATTGGTTGCCAAGGCAACGGCTTCCAATTTGGAGAAGAACATAGATTATATGCTGTTTTGTACAGAGCAAGGAGAGTTCCCTGAATTTTGCTAGGTGAAGCATGCGGCAGAATCGGCCCAGGAGAAAATGGAACATTTTCATTTCTGCCGTCAACCTAAGGTTAGGCTTGGGAACTCAGTAGATAGAGGACAGTACGTCCGTCAGTTGTAGGCCATTTTGAGAAGAGGCCCGTCATTATTAATATAATAGGCTAATTTTGAAGTGTCATGAAGACTACGAGACCTTCAGCCTACATTGTAAGGATAGCCATGTTGAATATGTATGT